>CM068980.1:302011-352011 GCA_035357415.1 Ophraella communa | reverse complement strand
CTGTTTGTTGGAACAAACGTATAGTAGGTAGTCACTCCAATATCTTATGAACTATGTTTTTAGTTTGCTGCAGACCTTGGCCGATTAAATATTTAGTTTGATCTAATATCTTTTGGATGATTTTCTATGCAGTCGATAAATTAAAAGGCAATAAAATAAATATTTTTTACTTATTTACAACTCTTTGCCCGTCCAAACGTTATGGTCCCAAATAAATAATGAGAAGGATTTAATCATTTTTCTTGTTTTACTCTGTACAACCTAAGTGGATTTTGCATTTTGATTAAAAAAATATAGTTCTTAGAATGCAGCAGCTTATACTCGTCTAGTAGCTACTTTTTAAATAATGTAAGAGCGTACCGGAACTAATTAATGTCTCTAGTATTTTAGTTGACTCATTAGTTTCACATTATTATATTCTAAGAGTAAAATTACTATTTTATTTTTGTCTTTGTATTGTACACTAAAATAGAATTGTTAAATCTGTCTTAAGCGCACATCCTATGTATTGTTAGCCAAACTATTTACAGGTTATTCAGGTCGTTTTCATTTATTTTTCGCATCTTGTGGAATATTAATATTTCTCTTTTCTATGATAAATAACGTTAGCTTATATTTGTTTGATTTCTTTTGTCTACATGTTTCAATTAACAAAGAGCAGTTTTAAAAAACGTTTTGTTCATATAAAACGAAAATAAAACAGAAATTAGTAAGATTAGTTCATCTTACTTAGGAGAATTTATTACATCAAAGAAAATAAACAATTTTACTTTGTTGCTCTTGAAAAAGATAAAACAAAAAATATACCTGTCTAATGGAGAACTACAATAAAGAACAATAGCTCGTTTTTATTGTCCTGACGTCGAAACTCAATTTTTATTATGCTCAACTGATAGAAGCTAAAGAAACATACCGTTTCGAACGTAAGAACTGCTGTAATTTGTGCATTTATGGATACATAACTTTTATTCAACGATTTACTTGACGAAAAAGATCTATAAAATATGTATTTGTCTCGAAAGTCGAAACTTTACTTGTTTCATGATTATCATCATTATACAAAGTTGACATAAAACTGCTAGTTATTACAACATATTTTAATGCGGAAAATACTTAATTTAATTAACAGGGACAATGTATAGAACATAAATTTTTTTGCAGCTCTTAAAATTGTGATCATTTTTATTTTTACATGGCTGTTGGTACTAAATGTCAAAATAATTATTGTATCCATAAGGTTAACTGCGTTTTTTCCTTCATTTTTTTTGCACAAAATACACACTTGTTGAAATAAAATAATTTGTACAGTTTTCATTAAAAAATGTATTCAAA
Source organism: Ophraella communa (assembly GCA_035357415.1). NCBI lineage: Eukaryota > Metazoa > Arthropoda > Insecta > Coleoptera > Chrysomelidae > Ophraella > Ophraella communa. Next base: position 350,679 of record CM068980.1, on the reverse strand, counting down.
AATTTTGAAAAATTGTAATTAAATATTCATAAAATTATAATGTCTTCCTTATTAAGTTTTTATATTTTTTAGAATTTGTAATATGTAGGTACTTTAAATGAACATAGAATTAAATAATTGTCCAATAGATATTAAATTATCAACTGTAACCTAAAGGAAATGATAATGAAAATTGGAACATCACTATCTCTTTAATATATTAAAACTCCATGATGCTTATGTCTTTATAAGTATCTGCTTTCTTCTTTTCTTAATGGTCATGTTAGAAATGTAGTGACACCCGTTTTTGTCTTTCTAACATAACCAAGATTTTTCCAAAATGTATTTGTGAATATTAACGAATTAAATTCGTATAGGAGGTATATTAACAAATCTTAAATTTGTTTCATTATTATTGTTATCTTTTCCTTTAGGTATTGTTATCATTATAATCCAATTACAATTTTTTACAGTGTCAAATTAAAAAAATAATATTAAATAATTATAATAGATGTTTATTTTCCTTTTTCCAATTTTTATATTCATAGTGATAATTGATTACATTTCACAACTATCTGCTCAGGTATGAACTTTGTCTACCAAAACCAAGGTCAGAATTAATCAAAAGCTCCAATAAGGTAAAAATGCATAATAATCCTTCCTTTAATATCAAGTCTATTACATCGTTCACCGCTTTTCGTTATTCTTACTGGAGAGAGCTTTTTATACAGTTGCGAACAACACATTTAGATCATCTCACACACTGGATGGCTACTTTATGAGATTATTTATTTATTTTATAGTTGTTGATTTTTTTAATTTGTTACTATTCTGCATTAATTAGAATTCCAAATTTTTCTTTCCCCTCTGTATAAAATTGTATATAGATTTTTATATTAACTGCCCTTTCGCAATGTTTTATGTTGTACTGTTTTATCTATGTTTCGTTATTAGTGCGTTTTGTATTTGTAATATATTTTATTATTATTATTTATATTATATGTTTTTTTTGTAACTAAAGGGTAAACATTTTTCTTTTATTAGCAAATTTTGCAGCATTAGGTTATTAGAAATAAAAAGAGGTTAAAAAAGAAAGCTTTTTGGATTGGCACCAAACTTTTACTGAATAAAAAAAATAGTAAATTATACAAAAATATTACACTTACCTGATTTATTTACACTTTTAACAATAGGAATTTATCTTTTGTTACCACCATTCTAATAATGTGCTTTCCGTGTTTAGCACTCTATACTCATTGAGAAAGTTCTTAACTACAATGAATGGCATGCTATTTTGAAACAATATCTAATTTTTCTTTAATTCTTCTCTAACTATAATTCCCCAATAATTGATGATTTCTTTATCTATACCCAGAGAACTAACTAACAAATCATATTTTTCTTTAATTGGGCATATTTTTTATTAAATTATAATTACTTCAGTCTTAAATATATTTAACTTTTATTAAAATTCTGGTATTGGAAATTGAATAAATCAGTTTTTGTCCCATTCGAGAATCTTTATTCGTTTAAGAGATATAGCCTGGATATATTAGTCTGGGACATCCTGTATATATCAAAAATGAGAAATAGTAATAAAATATTATATATCGTAAAAAATACAAAATTGAAACTTTCAGCATACAAGGTTTTATTAAAACTATTGTGTGGGCTAAAGATTTTGTGCACGCTGATGTTTCTCAATAATTACGATAAATTTTTCCTCTTAAATTACAGTAGGTGTAGTGTGATTGCGTCTTTAATTAAATAAGCACTTATCGTCGTATAAAACAATCCAAACTAGCACACTATAAATTGGTTTCTTTAATAAATACATTAAGTATACCTAAACTAATTTGTTAGTTTCCAAATTTACAGCTATCCATGTTATAATTATTATACCCACAACCCACACCCTTTTATGTTTCATAGATCCGTGATTTTTATATAAACTTAGTAAATTTCTTAGTTGGGAAATAATTTATTTATAGGTTTGAGGTATTTTTTTAAATAATTTATTTACAAATATTTAAAAATTTTCTACAAGATATTTACTCGACACGCTTGAATTTTACAAGATTTAACACAACATGGTCAAAATGTACCTGGTAGGTATACATTTTATAAATCATCATTTATTTAAAAATATATCTATATTTTGTATTACTAAAATATGTGAAAATATGTTAAGAGGTTTGAAATGCTTCGAAATACATTTCCAGTAATTTGTACATATAAAAATATTTGAATAAATAGAAATAAAAGTTTTGCATTTTAATTTATACAAATAACAAATACAGAGAGCTTTTAAAACAAAGGGATACATTGAACAGATAGAATAGACGTTTAATTTATTTTTATTTTCATAATTACAATGCATTGTGCATTAAGAAAAAATATCCATCAAAATTTTGATGTTCTGTACTAATTTGGTTAATTTTTAGTACCTAATTAAAACGTTAAGATACGTACTTTTGTTATCTCTTAGTAGTACTACATTTTACAGCAAAATATCTTACGCTATACAATGATAAAGCATTTAGTTTTATTTAAACAATAATAAATATGGACACTTGGTAAGCCTCATTGGTAATTAGGTACTGACATAGAAAATATTTTGTACGTATTTCACTCAATATGAGAACACAGTATATAGTATCACTGGTATTACCTACAAACTTATAGAGCACTTTGTCAAAAAACTTCCAATTTTTTAAGTCCCCTAATTTTTTTATTTTTAAATATTGACTAGGACAAATGTTGAGGGATAGCCATTGGAAAGTCTTCATCGCAGCTTGATTCTTGACTCGAAGGAGGAGTGTCTAGTTGAGGTAATCCCAAATCTAAATATTCTTCATTTGCAGTGATTGTTAAAATTCTATCTAAATCTTCTACCAACTCGGAAAATACTGGACGTTCATTAGGTTGGTAACTCCAACATTCACGCATTAACATATATATTTCTAAAGAGCAGCAAGGTGGTTTCTCCATTCTGTGACCATTTCGTAACAGCTGAAATAGTTTTTCTACACTCGGAACAGATGGATATGGTGTACCTAAAAACGAGATACACTTCCATTATAATCTGTACGTAAATTTGATAATTAAAAACTATAATATACCTCCTAACGTCATAATTTCCCATAATAAAATACCATAAGACCAAACATCCGATTGTGTAGTGTAAAGTCTGTGAAATAAAGCTTCTGGAGCCATCCATTTGACAGGTAATCTTCCATCTGTGGTTTTTCTGTAATAATCACTACAGTGGATGTCTCTAGCTAATCCAAAATCGGCTATTTTCAAAATATAATCATCACTGACTAATACATTTCTCGCAGCTAAATCTCTATGAATACACTGTAATAAATAAAATTAATGCAATAAAAACACAGTTGTTATCAAATTTGAAAGGTAATTTTTATTATTGGCATATAATTTATTTGAATGCAGATACCTACAACTAATTTATTTTTTACATCTCTAAATCTTGGATTACCTAAATATGATGGCTACTTATTTTATAACGACAAAATTGCATTACATATTTTACTTACTCTTCTTGAAGCCAGATATTCCATTCCTCTAGCAACTTGATAAGCAAAAGATACTAAATCTTTTTGAGTTAACGTTTTCTTTTCTTTTTTGTCTCCAACAGCTAGTTCGTAGCCTGCAGAAGGTCGGTGCTGTCTTAAGAAATCTCTTAAATTTCCATCAGGAGCATATTCTACTATAACGAATAAAGGACCTTGTTGTGTACAACAACCTAATAAATTTATTATATTTATGTGTCGTCCAATCATCTTCATCATTTCCATTTCTGATACCAAATCCATCATTTCATTATCAGTGTGACCCTCTAAAAGCGTAAATGCAAATATTTTAACAGAAAAGACATCCTTTAAACTACAAATCAACCTATCAGTGGTTAATGTTAATTACCTTTTAACATTTTAACAGCAACAATAGTTTTACTTCCGGATTTCAAAATATTCGAAGCTTCAGCTTTGACAACTCTACCGAAAGCCCCTTCTCCTAAGGTTTTGCCTAACATTAGCGTATCCCTTGGTATTTCCCAATCAGAGTCCATAGGTAATTCGTATTCGGAAACCATTCCATCTTCGCAGTTAGGGTTTTGGGATTTATGTTTTTCAATTTTAACAATTGGCATAAGCTAAAAAACAAAGTACAATCATTTAAGCAATAATAATAAAATTAATTAGTTACCAAGGGTTCTGAAACGTTTTCTGATGAGTTAGTTATTTTTTCTATAATAACTTTCTTCGTCCATTGAGTAACAATGGCAGCTCGGGCTGTTTCAACAGCAATCATTTTTTCTCTTTTTTCTCTAAAAAGAAATAAATAATGGCATAGTAAAATATATACGAGAGTAACCTAATAATATCTAACCTAACTCTAAAGCAAGGATTCTCAAAGTATTTTGGGCAGGACATCCTCTTTTCCCAACTAATAACCAAATAACATTTAAAATTCTAGAGTTATTTTGGAGGTAAATTTTTATAATTGTTCAGTCCCCAAAATCAGTTTTCGTCTTAGTCTACCACGTTGGGAATCCCTGCTTATTTTATTTTAATTTTAAAATTAATTACCGTTTGATTTTCTGTCGATAATGCATGCATATGCATGATATTACAAACACTACTAATATTGCAACAATGCTTATAATTATTACTATTACACCCACATTGTTCCTTTGGTTACTTGGTTCTTGGGTGAGGATTACTGGAAACAATATTAATACATTATTTATCGTTAGCCGATTATAGCTAAAACTAAATTTACTATTTTTACCTGGTTGTTCATCGACTACCGTGAGGTATGCTCTAGATACTGTAGTGCCAAGACTGTTTGAAGCAAAGCAAGCATACCAGCCTTCATCAGCATGTGTAACATTGAGTATTTCATATATTTCTGGGTTTATTAGACCATCTTCATCTTTCTAAGGGGTAGAAAAACAAAATTTTACAAATATTTTAGAACACATGCAAAATGGGAAAGTACATTTACATTACGAAAAGTGAACATAAATGCCATTTTTTTTTAAATAAATTAGTCCAAATAACAGATATGTTTTTTTACTAAATAGTTTTTCCTAGTTTTGATTTAAAAAATTGTGTATCAATTATTATTATTTGGACGAATCAACTTTTTCAAGAATTTAATACATAAATAAAATGTATTTTAGCATGCTGTTTAGATTTATGTTATTCACAAATCAAGCTCTAATAAAAACATGAACTAACTGTAGACTTGCAGATTTTTCAACTACAACTAATATAATATATTGTTCATAAACCCTTTTTCATCATTAATACTAAAAGTGTTAAAGGGTACGTGAATCAGATAATTTATCTAGAGGAAAATTCTGTAAATTATACTAATTTCCAATTTTCATTTTTATTCTATCAATTTTTGTCAAAATAATCGAAATACGTAATATTATCTATATTTTTAACAATAAAAAATGGAAATTTAATCGATTTCAGTCAGCATTGTATAAATATTAATCCTAGTCGAATGGGAACACTGTGGGAAGAAAATGAAAAACAGAATAATTTACAGGGTCTTCCATTTAAGATTTGAGAAATATCTGCGAGACAATATAAATGGGGTACTTCAATGTCCATCAATAAATTTAAATCTTCCCCCCTCAACATGTGCAACAGCTAATAAAATAGTATATGATGACGATTAAAAAAATCTAAAATCTTAATACCTACGTATTTGGTTATGAAATATTACGCAGCAAAAGGAGAGGTGGGTTCATTGTTGTTTCATTTATAACAGGTAAATTTGTAAAAGTGTAAATCAAAACCTAAGATTAAATAAAAGCCATTGTCTTATTATATGTACCTGGAGTATTATAGCATCACATTTTTTTACATCTTCGTATGAACAATTAGCGTAGTTGTAAAGTGATTTTGTCCATGTGATATGTGGGTGCAAATCGGATAAAAACTCACAATGGAATCGAACATTTTCACCAACAACAACAGTCGTATTTACTAATTCAGCCCTTAAAATCGGAGTATTGTGATATCGTTCTAGAAATGAAATTTTACCATCACCACAAGAATATTAGATTAACACATTTAAGAAAATCAAAAAAGACCATCACCGTTTTTAGTGAAATATCATTAAATTCATAACAACAGTAATTTATTATTACCCACTCTATATTTCATGATAAAACTTTTCAAGTTTATTTATTAAAATGTTTTTTTATTAAAATAATTATTTGTTAAGTGATGTAGGTACTGCAGTAGCCAGGACAATCCTCCGACCTAAATCCCATCGGACATATGGGTCACAATCACACTTCCTTTGACTCTCTTCATGACCTTTTGTAAAATTTGGTACATTCCCAGGAGCCAGTACAACTTTTTAAATATGATAATTAATTCTTCTTTGTTTTCTTTACATGCGTTTTCCAGCGAAGCTTCTTGTCTAGAGTTAAGCACAGATATTTAGCCGTGTTGGCATATGGAATTATAATGCTAGATTCCATCGAATGCTGGGGCTGTATCTAAAAATATAGCTGAACAAACTTTTATTTCTTCTACAGCATTTTCTATAACATTGGTGACTCTGTGAAGTTGGTCTATGTTTCTGTCTAAAACCAAACTGATGATTTGGAATTCGTTTTATCCTTTCTATAATTGGTTGCATCTTCAAAGAAATTTTTCAAATAATTTAGATATTACAGTTAGCAGATATATAGATAGGTGGTGGTTATATGTGGTGATTTTCCCTGTTTTGGTATCATTACTATTTCTGCCACTTTCCACAATGAAGGAACATATTTTAATTTGATCGCAAGTATTTAGGTCAACTTGTATTGTATTAACAAATCAATATGCAGATGATGTTCAATTACAATTTTTGTTTACAGAAATAAAGTAATTATTTTTCTCCCGTCATTGTTGTGAAGAAGTTTTCAGTATATGTTTCTATTGTTTATTGTCTTAGTTATATAATTGTAAGATGTATAATAATTATTAATAAAATCTTTTATTATTACATCGATTGATGAAACAATAGAATTTGTATCTTAATTGTAGTAATAATTATTTGTAAATAAATTTGCCAGTATTTTTTTTTCAATTAACTGACTGTAATAATACAAGGCTGAATTCAGATAAATGTATTACTTTGTTTTTCAACCCCTTGACTACTTGGAGTGTTATCATTATTAATAGTGACTATTTTTCTTGTCTCGTCTAAGACCATGATGAATTGGGAAGAACGGAGCAGTTCTGTTAGCTTTTTTAGTTAGGATTTAATTGGAAGTATTCTATTGGGTAATTTTTCGTAGATTTAAATAGCAAAAGATAATCTACTAAACTCTCATAGTAATTATTAATGTTAAAGTTTTTGTGATTACACCTGAATGTAGGTAATAAATAAATTTTTTGTTGTTATGAATTCATAATGGAAGTATTGAACAATGTTTGATTACATTATTATTTGATAGGCCTTCACCAACAAATAAATTTTTTAACCTGTTCTAATTGTGTCCAATTCAATTTACTTATATCTTCGTCAGTTATTTCAGTACTATTTAATTTAAACCACTGAATATAAGGTTCCAAATCAACGATTATTTGTGGACATTCAAAGGTAACGTTTGTGTGGGTTAAAACTGTTTGGTTTTGTGGATAGCCATCTTTTATGTAAGGTTTTGAAGGATACCTCTCTGTTCAACAAAAAAAGCACGTCATAACTTCTTATACATACATAACGTGGAATACACATTTCACAAAATATTTCAAAACTAGTTCACTTTGTAAATAGATTTTATGCTAAAAGCAGTAAACTTTTCTTGTAAAGAAACTGCTGGAAATATTACTTTGAGACTAATTAAAGTTTTTATATAAAAGCAGGAGAAATATAAGAGTTAAATTGCTTTATACAATATTTTTAACTTGTTTCGAAGTTACTAGTTCTTTTAGTTTTTTTTTTATCGGGCATTAGGAGACTGTGTGGTTTGAAACAAATTAGATCGATGTCCGGAGATTAAAGTGAAATGACATTATCTCACTACGTGAGAATAATAATTTATTTTTGCATAATATTCTGTTTTAGAGCAATACATTTAGGCTAAATTACAATGTGAATAATATTAATTATGAGTATTGTAACTATTTTTAATTAAAATTCGTAAAATCAATAGCTGATGCTAAATTACTTTAGTGAAATTAATTATGCATTAAATTATGAATTAAATATGTATTGTTTTTCAAGGAAATTATTTGGCAAGCAATAAATTTTATTGCAACATGGTGAAAATTTGGATTAAGTTGACACATTAATTTATCAATGATTACGTCATATGCCGAGCTAATGGATATTTTGGAGAAGTTTTATTTGTACTGAAAGTTAATATTTTGACTGAAAAAATGTTTGGCGATTCATTACAGTATCAAGTATGTAAATGTTTGACAGCTATGATCTAAAATAGTTTTATAGTTAAATTCAACATCTGGAGCGCATAATTAAGCCAAGGAGTTTATTTTAATTTGTTTGCCAAATATATTTAAGAAAATGTTCCTTCAATTACTTGTCATTGGAAATCTAAATGGCAAAAAGTGGTAGGTATAGCTAACAATTAATACTAGATAAAAAAATGAAATATTTTCAGTAACCCAATTCTTATTTTTATTGACATATTATGCCAACTGAGATATTACAGCGTATAAAAAATAAAGTAGTGTGTAAATATGTGATAAAAAAATAATTAATTTAAGTCTAAAGACTTGTTACATACTAATGTTATGGGTAATTGGTCAATTTGTTTTTTAAAAATAGAAAAATATTGTTTTGTATACAAAAATGATTGTATGCAAAACAATATTTAGACCAACTTTAACTTATGAATGTAAAAGTTGGGCATTAAACAGGAAATACAATCAATTGAAATGAATTACTTTAAAGTAGCTAAAGGTGTAACAAAAATATACAGAATACTGAATGATACTATAAGAGAAATTGAGTGAGGACTAGATACAATAGAACGTCAACAACTAAAATGGTTTTGACATAATATGATTAATATGGAGAAAGACAGAAAAGAAATGAAGAGTACAGCAAAAGAAACAAAAACCTGGGACGCTATGACAGCAGAAAACTTGATGGAAAAAGTTTGCGAAAAATAATAAAAATAAAAAAAAACAATGAGCAAAGTTAGATTAAGCTAGGTTCCATGTAAGTGTAAATGTAAAAAAACAATTTTAATCCTATCATGTAGTCGTAACTTAATTAGATTAATTGGATGTAAAATTCAATTATCTATTGTTAAGTGTAGGTTATCGAATTGATGGTTGAAAATTATTTTGTTCTATCTAAAAGACCAAATACATACTAAAAACATCATCTGTCAGTTTTTATCATTTAGGTATCCACCGAGAAGTGGAACATTCTTTAAATATTTGTAGCAAACGCGGTTATATGAAATTAATCAATTTCTTATATATGAAATATGAATTAAATTATTTATATGTCGCGGCAAAAATTATGCCTGAATGATGTACCACACATTATAACTATTTAACACAATTATTTTGTTTTGCTGCTAAAATAAAGTTTTTTTTCATATAGTAAAAATGTTATTGACTTACCGACGACATCTACGGCAAAAGTGAAATTAATGCAACCAACGTTATTACAAACGAGGCAGGTATAATTTCCTTTATCATTAGGAACCAGATCCTCTAATGTTAAAGCCCAATGATTGAGCTTAATATCCCCCAGTTTTCGAGTAGGGGGAGATTTGTCATCTCTATACCAAGTAATATTTGGTGTTGGAATTCCACCCGCTTTACAATTTAATCTGGCCATATTTCCGGCAGGTTTTACTACTAACTTTTGCATTTTTTTTGTAAAATAAGGAGCTTCGTAGATGGTAACATTAAACGCTTTTATCAATATAGTATTATTCACAAAACATCCGTACAAATTTCCGTTGTATTGAAGATTTGAATCAAGCTCGTATGTGACTGAGTTATTCTGAAAATGTTTATAATTAATATTAAACCTACGTTTGAAAATTCACTCACTTTAACTATTTCGCCACTGGTATCTTTATTGTTGTATAAATATTTCCATATTAAGTTACTTTCGTTTCTTGGACATTGTAAAACGACTGTTTTATCGTTTGTAGTTGTAATATATTCAATGTTGTCGTTGGACTCGTTAATTTCTTCATTATCTGCAAAATAAAAAAATGTTTTTGGATATAACACGCTTGCAAATTGTTCGAAACATAGCTTTAAATACGCTACAACTTGTACATATTTATTTCATTTCTAGTAATGTATGTAGGGTGTTTCTTACTGACAATTTAAAATTAGTATTGAATTAAAGAAACTACTAGCTCTTTGTAACGCCTATTTTACTTCTTATGGTAAATACTGGAATGAAATCATCCTTTTTTTCTAAAAAAACAGATTCTACTAATAAATAATACAAACCAATTTCGTTTGACAAATAAAAAAATAATTGTATTCTATGTAAAATGTAACCAATTTATGTCAAAATGCATTACCTTCAAAAATGTTTAAAATAAACTATTTATAATCCACTGATGAATTAATTAAGCCGAATTACGATGTATTTTTTAAATTTACATCAATACTAATCTTAAAGTATAATTTCTACTTGTTTATATTAAAAAATGGCTAGTTACTTCAGCTCCAGTTTGGACATTTTATTTATATTACGGTGTGATTATGTGTGGAAACTGGAAAAACATTTTAACTTCCATACTATTTTTAATAGGCGAGAAAACTTGGCACTAGGAAACCCAGGAAATTTGCGCAAAATATTGGGTTCCAAACTTCGGATGAATTTTTTCCATAACTTGATAAAATCAATATAAAAAATGCACTTTTTAAAGCAAATCAAAATTCAAATTGACCTTCTCGCATCTAGTAACTTAAATTGTGACAACATTAAAATATTGGTAACCAAAATCCTTATTATATTTGAAAATGGTATTTTGGTATTTTGATAATTACATGGAAAACTCACCTTTTCGGTAACTTGAAAAAAAGTTTAATTAGTTGCGACTTGCGACTTTATGACTTTTTTGTTTTTGTTGAAAATATGGGATACAAAGAAGATCAAATAGCAGGTTTGTATTAATATTCGCCAGCCAATTTAATAATGGTTAAAACTGTTTTATACCACTGCTTTTTATTCACTGCATTATTATCTTACAGTTATTTTGCAACTTAGCATGATATAAAGATGACTTGATTACATAAAAATTGTCCTGGCATTTTTTTCATTGTTTTATTTATCGTGTTTCCATCAAAATTTTTCGTAGTATTTTTCTTTTCCATACATTATTTTTATTAAAAATCTTTATTCAATACTTAAGATTAATCATTATATGTTTTACATTATATTGCAAGAGTTTAAATGTATCTTTCTCCCTTGCATTTTTTCCTGTTTTCAGTAAATGCTAATATAAATGGTGTAAATATAAAATTTAAACATGTATTATTTTATCGCAACCCTGCTAATAAGTAAATGGTGTATTGAAACTCACCATTAGTCGTATAAAGAGAAAACAAAACATTTTTACAGCAAATTTGAAAGTTTTAGTCAGTAGGTAGGTCTGTTGCACAGTAAATATATTAACAGTCCTACGCAAAGTTTTGTTCTCAAAGTAAAATTGAATTAAAATATAAAGTGAATAATGTTTAACACAATAATGCACATTAAAAGAAGCATATATTATGTGAGAAAATTAGATATTGTAAAAAAAGGTCAGTTATTTGGGTACATACTAAGAAAAAAAAATGATAAATTAGTGATGTAGGAAGTGGTAAATACATCTTCATTAAAACTGGTTACAGTCAAGTTTTAAAAGATATATTCAACAAATATATTAAATACAATAATACACCCATGAGAGCAAAGTTTGGTTTTCTACCCCTTGTCTGCTTCGAGTCATCAATAGTGGGTATTTTTCTTGTCTCCTTTAAGTCCATGATGAATTGGGAGAAAGACGCAGTTCTATTAGCTTTTTTAGATACTTTGCTCTAATCAGAAGTATTCATCCGGGGATTACGAGGGCTTATAAAGCAATTCATCGTCAGGTAAATCCATAGAGTAATATTAATAACTAGACGATAAATATTTTTTTATTTACTCCTAAAATAGATAAAATAAACCTTACCTAAACATCTATGCAATGTTTTATGATAATAAAATTTTTTTGGAATATGGTTGTTTTTATGAGTAAAAGCTTTAACAATATTTTTAATAAAATATTAATATTTGATATGGCTTCCACAATAAATTGACATGCTCTATTCCTATCCAACTTAATTGACTTTTATCTTCCTTGGATTTGTTAATATCATTTAACTTATATATCTGTGGATATATATAAAATAAAATAAAGTAGAACGAATAAGATTACTTATAAACGGTCAAGCACCCTGTAGAAAACAATTATTTTGTTTTAATCTTAAAATAATTTTGATCTCAAAATACCTAATATTACAAAAGGTTATTACAAACGTGACAGGTATTATTTACTTTACTATTAGGAGCCAGATTTTCCAATGTTTGAGCTCAATATCCCCAACTTTCGAGTAGAGGGACATTTGCCATGTGTATCCCGGGTAATATTTGATGTAGGAAATCCATCCGCTTTACAATTTAATCTGACCGTATTTCTGGCTTGTTCGACTACTAATTTTTTACAAGAACTTATTTATTACTAAAGATAATAACATGAATAAAACAACAACATGTTGATAAAACAACCACAGCGTTGCTGCGAGAGCAGTTGATAAGAAAATCATCAAGATTTAACTTCAATATCTCAATCTGACGATGGAAATTTTAGCGAAACAGCTGTCATTGTAATTTAAAATTTTTTAATAAAACGTGGAAGTATAAACGAATAGTTTTAATATTCTTAGTAAGATGGACTTCCACATAGTAAGGGTTAGTACAATAAATTGAATTGATAAAAAATAGGTGTAAATAATGTTTTTTACTAACCTGTCGAAGATGTAGTGTATGGACCCAATTGAGCAAATATGATCAAAATCATGTAGTCCCAGAAATGAATCTGCATTATTTATGCTTTGCCACGTTCTGTAAATAAAATAAATATCATTAATGTGTGTTTATTTAGATCATTGAAACTAAATAACGTAATTTTAGTAAATAAATCTGATGTTAGAGTCATGTAGGGAGTGGTTACAAAAATCATAAATCGTTTATAAACAACCAAAGCATTGTATTCTATTTATTCAACCGAAGTTTTATTTCACACCGCATGAATCTTACTAACTTCGAATTAGTAAAATGTAATACTAATGTATAAGTACTTTTGTACACATGTAAATAATAAATAAATATATAGGGCCTAACGCCTAACCTAACCTAGTTATTAAAATATAATAGTAGGTAGGAATTGTAAGTTTAAAGAGGAAAAAATTTGAGGTACTATCAGAAAGTTAGCAAATTATCAATGAGTATCAATGAATCAAAAATGTCATTTCCAGATATTAAGCATATCTATTTTGTTTTTATGTGTATACTTTCTATATTAAAATATACAGTATATATAAAAATATAAATTGCAATTGCAATATTGCTCGAGAGCCGTCTAATAATAACTTTTTAAAGAGTTATAAACTTCAATTTCATAGGCCTCCAAAATGTTTGGCAAATAAAACAGAATGAAACATGAAGGGTGTGGAAGCTATGCAGGCATGACCTGCTACTAAAAGCAGCAGCACATGTGAAACACATGTGTGCGATATATTCAAGTTGAAGAAGTATTTATATATCAGGGGAGAAAATACAAGCGAGGCAGCTTAATATTTCCGTCGGTTTTTATGTTACATGACATTTTTTGTATCTAAAATTTGATACAATTCATCCGAAACTGATTATGAATATTTGGGTATTACCTTTGTCAAATACACCTAGTTAAAAAAAAAGCTTTAAAATTTTTTTTGGAATCTTAAATCTTCATGTAATCTTCTTCATATTATGTAATATAAAATTATTTTTTTTAATAAAATATTATTTTTAAATCGTATCTATTTATAACTTCTAATAATTCCAAATGTTTTAACTGTTAATACTTTCGTTTATCTTATTAAAGCCCATCACTTCTTAACTAATTTTAAATCTTCTTTGTCTAGTCTTGTGCTTTTGTCGTTACTACCTATAATTATTTCCATAGTATTGTTTTAAAAATTGGTAGGTAAGCCTAATTTGTAAATTCAACTATATTAAAGTACAAATACGCCAAAAAATTATAGATTTTATTAACAGTCATGCTCGTATATAAAGCGTTCTGCTTGATACTAAATGTGATTTAGTTAGATCCAAAATATTTGAAAATGGGCAAATGTGACCTAAAGGTCGATGTTCAGATTCCGTTTCCGTTCGCTGTCCACCGCCTTCCGGTATAAACTTGACGCTGGCCCTTGGACGGAATGTCAAACTAACCTGAGTTTGTATATATAAACATAACCTTTTTTTTTATTATTATTATTTTATTATTCTATTGTGTCTTGTTTAGTCCAATGATTTATGCAGAGACTGGGTAGTTTTTATTGAATTGATTTTTTTACTGATATGGAAAATGAACATTTACTTGGTTCTTTTGGAATTATTCTTTGTGTACTAAACAACAAATTAATGTTCCAAGGTACCACCACGAACGGCGAACGGCAAACAAAAAATAGAAGAAGAAAAATTGGATTTTCTTGAACGGCACGACGGTAAATGAAACGTCGGACGGAATCTTCAACTGTAAATATAAATGGTCTTATGTACTTATGTATATTTAACTTTGAACGGCGAACGTAAAAGGAATCTGCACGTCAAGTTTATAAATCGACCTTATGTGCTGTGGGCCGAACAACCATTCAAGAATTACAGACATTTGACAACAACCTATGCTATTTTGATAATAAAAGTGACCAAAGCGATCATTTGTTTAAGACCTTTATTTGTAGTTATTCACTTAGTTATTCTCAGGGATATACTCAAAACAAAGTAAAAAGCATTATTATACAGTGCTGCTTTGACGGAAAACCGGATGTCAGTTAACAGGCAATTCAGATGTTAGCACTTATTAAAATGCAAGTCGGCGTCCAAACGATTTTTACATGCTTACGTTATATCTACTTGGTATGCCAGTAGTATTTTGGTGCACCTTGCGAATGAATATCACAATAGAAAAATAAAAAAATTACAATTCTACACAAGTCGGATACTTGTTGATTGTTACTCAACGATATTTTTTATATATATATACATATATATATATAATAAGCAATAACTTCCGGACTGGATAAAATAAATGTTTATAATTAGCGTATTCTACGTAGGTACATAATTTATGAAATTCATTGATTTAAAGATCTATCTTAGTATTTATATTAGCTCAAATTGTTTGATTAAACCAATTTACTATTACCTGTTTATGCAGTTTCAATAGAAAAATAGAATTTAACAATATAATAATGAAGGTATTATTAGATGTTGTGCAAACTATAGAATCTTTAACTGTTCAGTTATTTATTGTTCTTACAAATACTTTTTTATATTTTGCACTAATAGAAATCTTCATTATAAAACGCATTTGCGTATCGTAATGTAACTTTTACGCACGCAAATTTTTGTTTTAAATGGTTGACAACATGAGTGAAGTATCTATTGACAAGACTATTGACAATGACATTTGTGGCTAATAGCAATTTATGAATTTTAAATTGTTCTTTAAGAAAGTATTTGTGAATGTGAATATTATCTTTTAGTTAAATAATATATTATTATTATTATTGGTGTATTAATCATTTTAAAATATTTTTAAACATTAACATTTGATAATTTAAATGTCAAAACTGTCAAATGTTATAAATTACACAGTGCTCCCAACATACTTTTTAAAATCAAAATTTTCTTAATTTGCATACAAATAATAAATTAATTTAAAAAATGATAAAATGACAAAATATAAAAAATATTATAAACAACTTATTGCACATGGCTGTTGTGACACTCGTCCTTTAAAAAATATACTATTATATTATTATATCAAGTTGAATTATGAAGTAAAAAAAGGAAACACAAAAGTTTACATAATAAGTAAGTTAATTGCTAATATCTGAATTAATGTAGGAAATCTTACCTTATAAAATCACCAATACGATGCGCGAATCGCAGGATTGTCAATGAACTGTGAGGAAAAAACCTCACTACTCAGCTTTGTTAGTGTTTAGATATCTACCACCAAGAAAAGTGACTCAATTTAAAACAAATACACGAACAGCTACAGGAATTTTTTGAATAATCTGATATAAAATCAAATAAGTACCAAATTTAGCAAGTCCCAAAGTAAATTTAGAAACTTATGATGCAAACAAAGGACTCTAATTAAACGTAGCAAAAGCAGTCAGTTCAAGAAAATATCTATTTTGGTAAACTCGAGATAGGTAGGGGAAAATAACCTACGAGACTTTGTGGCGCACTGAATAATAAAATCATCAAACAATATAGATATTAAATAATAAATATGCATATAGATCATACTTTTGATATTATTCAAAATAAATGTTAATTTACTACAACATTTAAAAGATGGATAAGATTGGAAATCAGAGAAATAAGTTAATTTGGATTTTTTCATACATACCTACGTAATAGTAATACATATTTTAATAATTTCAGATATTGCCCTTTAGGGTTCGCATTTGGGGCCGTTGTTGTCTATCATCTTAATTAATTACTCAAGTAGCTGCTTTAAATATGCAAATTTTCTATATTAAAATATTTAGCAGTGTTTAAACAATTTGGGATTATATAATTATTCGAAAAGACATCTACATGTTCACCTAATATTACACCTTAAATAAACTTCACTTAAGAAATTTCAATTTAATCAAACTGTGGTGAAATCCAATTAATGAATTAAGTTCACATATTGGAGATACTGGGCGATCATTTTTGACAGTAAAGTGTTTTTTTGATGTTATATCTATATATATCTGGTGGTAAGTTAAACATAAGCCTAAGTAAAATAAATTAATATCATCTATCGCCAATTTATTACATAAAATACGTCAAAAATACGTTTTCAGATGGAATGGGCGACTGTGTATCTAGGAGATTTTTGGACTAATATTGGCCATGCAGTTTTCAAAGGGAAGAGTGCGTTTGACGTATCGGGAATCGGAATTGCGAATTTTGGATGTGGTCCGAGATTAGAGAAATGATGGGAAATACCACACTGCATGGAACTAGATTGGACTGGCAGACTGGGTCTGTTTTTTAATTGGATTTTTATGATGAGGTATAGAAGCGACAATATATGGTAATTAATGAAAGGAAATACTGCTTTACAAAATAACAAAATCTTTCAAATGTTTAAAGTTGAAAAAACTGTAATGAAAAACTTTAGAACTTTATATTTTTTGTAATTTTATGATAAAATGTATTTATAATTTATAATAATCACTTTTTCGAAAGATTTATAATTACAGGGTGGTTCCTATACATTAAAGTATTAAAGTTTAAACTGTATATTCGTTTTGTAAAACACAAGGGACAAATTTTAACTCTCTGGGGGGCTCTAGGATAGTTTTCTTCGTTTCGAAAAGGTAGCTTATCTGGCTTTTTTCCCTTGTCTTCTCCTCTTCCTTGTCCTCTTCTTCTATCAATTCTTCTACTTCGTCTTCTACCCTGTCCTGAGAAATCAATGTCCCCATCAGGGTATTTAACTCGGTAAACAGCTTACTACGTCTTAGTTCATTTTTTGGATTCTGGATCGCAAATAGAAGTAAAAATGGCTTTCGCGTTTCACAGCGTTACCATCTGAAATGATATGTCGACGTGTGTTGGCAAAGACAATGACCTTTAGCTCAGATTCACCCTTATAAAGCAAATATCATCTTCCCTGCACTGATGATAGGACAAAAATGCTGAAAACCGTCTACAGGAGGTAAGATTCTATTTATTTTGCGAAACAAAACAGGTCTTCATCGGCTCGTTGAGGGAAAATTCTAGTGTTTTTATTTGGGGACATTTGATATTTACGTAAAAACGATCGTATTACTGTTCCTTGGGAAATGATCGATGAGAAATTATTTTTTATCATTATTTTGACTCGTATATATTTTTGGCAAGATCCACATGATTTAGATATGTTATATGTCAAGAAAAACGGAAAAAATCTCATTAGAATGTTAAAACAAAAACAATTTTCTACATTTGAGCGACTGTTTATTGTATTTATACTAAAAATTGGCATTTAACCTGATATCTTTTCAAGGGTAATGAATCTCATACATTTTATGGTGCTGCTATTTTTAACTTTTAACAAGTTTAGCCTAATTTCAAGAAATAATCAAACACTGTAAAATTAGATCATGTATAAAAACTCGCTTAACAGTGATCTCAACCGTGCCAAAAGCCTGGAAATTAATTGGATATAATTGCTAATATTTTTCTTTAATTTCCTGTTATACATGTAACTCATTTTTAAAGGTGCTAAATTTACTGTTTAACAGAAATAAAACACCACCTAAATTATAATTTTTAATCGATGTTGAATAACCTTTGACGCCTAGCACAATTATATTAATGTTAACTCCTTTTTATACTATTTGCTTTTTAGTAGTTCATTTCAACTAAGATTTTCAAAAAAGCAGTGGTGACAATAAATGAACACATTTTCAATATGCAAATAAATTCGCAAAAATTAACCTTTTCTGGGTACAGCAAACAAAACTACAACCAGTATTTCGACGTTCAATAAACCATTCCAGTCTTGTTTAATTATAAAATGCCAGACACTTTTATAACTAAGCGTTTGCTTGAATTGCAACATGTTAATTTGTAGACTGACATATATATAAATTCCAATAAATTTCGGGTTATTTATTTTAAACATATAAATTATTGTAATAAATACTGCGCAATTTATGGTTTCTATTAAACGAATTTAAAAGTAACAAGAACCGAAAATAGATTTTATTAGCAGCTAGTTAATACGTAGTTGTCTGCAAATGTCTTTGTATAAAATAGGTGCATCTACCATCACGAGTACAAGAACACCAAAACCGGCACTTCAATTAGAATATCTAATGTGATCTTCATTGGTATACATAGTTTAATGCTTCACCAACTATGCAACTCAAGAATTATTAGGATTCTTCTATAATTCTTTTATTTTTAAATTGATTGTCCCGTTCGAGATTTCAATAAGGCCAAACACGATACCTTTGCGATTCCAGATATTGTAGAATCAGGTCAAGGATAAGGTATCCTTGAAAACCAAAAATTGAAAAATATTTTTACTTGCACCCTCTCAGGTATAGAAACCATAAATCCAACCAGGCTTGACCGGGTTGAATTACATTGCAACAGAAAACGTGATGACGATCGACCAAGTCGATACTTAAGACTATCTCTGTTGTTTTGCAAATGAAAGGGAACAAAACGACTCATAGACCGATTTCGACATTATCGCGTCATCATCAGTACGAGGTAAGTACTTCTTCACATCCCGCGAAGAGCAGGATGATTCTTTTACGCAAGATTTCAAGATATAGTCGTAAAAGCACCATCCTTCCGTTTATTTGCAAACCAACAGATCAAAGGTAACTACTAATCGAAAACAACTATGTAACCTTGAAAAGTAAAAAAAAATTTAAATACAATAAATCTTGTTTCTACAACTTTAAAACAAAAACCTGGACAATTTCAAGGATTGCTAACACATTTTGGCTTAGCCTGTGTTGTATAATAATGTATTTTTATTTTTTACTCTTCCAATAGTATAATTTTACGTTCTCTTAGTTAATACACAAAACGTTGCGAGTTTAGTTTTTGGCGTCTGGATTAAACAAACAAAAAACTGGTAACATTGTACACATGGTAAGTTCAAGTATCGAAAACATCTGGTCCTGTTGATATAACCAATATCTATAAAATTAACTAAAGGACAACAATTTACCTTCTGAGAATTATATTTAAAATATCATTAATATATATACAGAGTGTAAACAAACTAGAAAGAATCCTATGAAGATACGAGGTGGATAAAGAAAATGGTGGAAAATTGGAAACAGTTATACTAAATATACTGAAGCAATTACTGATGGAACAATTTGGGTCAAGACCAGCGTGGTGACACGAATTAGAAAATAGATATTTATTACGTACCAGGCAAAATTTACATTGTATAGTATATGTCAACCATTGCTTGTGAAAAACAGTTGCATATAGTAGATATGATTAAGGTACAGTTATAAGTAAGAAATGTTAAGAATTTTTTTAAGAGTCAAACAAGAAAAACAGTCCTGTTGATATCTCTTACATCGTAAGGTTCTGCAGATATAAAAAAAAATTATAGTTTTTTTGAATAGGTTAATTGACGTAAGTCTACTTGTCTGGTGTCTATGATAAATATAATTACAAATTTTGAAAAATAATAACGATTTCTATATACATAACACAGGCATTCATTTATATGGCTTGTCCAGTATAAATATAAGTGCACGTCATCAAAGTGAACAAATCGCTCTGTTCGTTTGACTTCCTTCTTTCGTTTGCTACTGTCAATCAGTATCTTTTTTCACTGTAAATTTGCTAAATATTTAAATTCGTAGGCCGCAAGTTATTACAAATAATAAATAAATGCTTTAAGAAAGGTTACGTAATTAATTTTATATCAAATACAACTCCTGGACTAATAAAATATAAACAAACCTTGTGTTAAAATGTTTAGGATGTTGGCAAAATTGCGCTCTGTTGTCGCGTTCAAAAATGGTGTAGTATTGTAGTCAAATAAAAAGATTAATATTAGAGAAACTTCGTTTGACATTTATTAGATTCTAATACTATTTTAAATGCTTGGTAACTTAGTCCCGTTCTGACTGCTGTGACCTGCAATTATATTTATACTGGACAAGCCATATGTAAGGCAGGTACAGTAAGTAAATTAAGAGTCCTAAAGTGACCTCTGCAACTATTACGAATTTTCCAACCAGCTAGAATTCTCACTGCTCACTTTTGTATTTTAAAAACACTTTGACCCCCACTTTGTACCACCCCAAAATACAATCCCATATGATAGATGTGAATAAAAGTTACCGTAGTATGTTGAAGGAACAGAATTGGACCAAGTACACTGCACTGAGCAACTCCTAGCACAATTGGTTTATAGTCTGAGATACAGGTACTCAACAGAATTCCCTGTAATGCACACTTTTTGGGAACGTTCACGAAGATACGACTTAAACCAGTTATAAGCTAATCTTCGGATCCCCAGTTTCTCCATTTTATTGAGTAAAGCCATAGATGTTTTAAAATTTCGCTGTAGACTTGTCTTGTAGACTAGGCTTTAATGTAAACTTCACATATGCCAACCACCAGTATAAAGTAAGTAAAAAAACACTCGACGAAACTTGGTGCTAAAAATATCCAACCAGCATAAAATAAGAAATGTAATATATGTACCTTTCCAGCGAGATTTAAGCGATGAAAAGATTAAGGTCAAGTCGACGCCTTTTTTGTTCGCGACGGTGGATTCAGGTACCTGAGAGACACAAACACTAAAACAATAAATATATTTTCTGTTTTGTTAGCTATGCCGAATAAACAATAAAGAAAAGTGATTATAGAAAGCTATAAATGCTTCTGTAGGAAATTAATCCCATTTTTTAAACATCCATGTTTATTTCTTATAAGAATGTTTCAATTCCAATTCGTCATTCACAATAAAGTACAGTCGAAATGGTTGTTCTACTTAACAGTTGACATATATAGCATTGAACTGAGATCAAAGTAATAACTTAAGCATAAATAATGAATTACAAACATAATCATCCTGTTTCATAACTAAACAATTTAAGATCTACAATTTTACTTGTAATAATTGAGATTACTTTTTAGGTAGTATATAATGTAAGTGCTTATTTAATAGGATAATAATTAATATTTAAATCGACTTTTCAGGAAAGATGTGGTGAAAATATTGCATATATTTTTCACACATTTTAATAAATTCGTATTGTCGCCAAATAATAAATCAATTTAACTTTCTATTTTTATATTTTTTCAGGGATTACATTTTTATTTATATCACGTTCATGTTTTTGTAAACTCTTGTTTACAGAGATATTGTTTTACATTTTTTTACATAAGCTGTTAGTCTATATGATCTACGTAGACGAGAACAAATCTAGTTACTCTTTTTATTCATTCATTATGACGGAAAAATAAATTAATAGTTAGGTTAAGATTAATTCAACTACTACAAAAAAATCAAAAAGTCTAAACTAAGGTTAATGGTCATTTTATCGTATTAAAAGCAGGCATTGCATATCTGGTAAATTAGCTATATTGGATAGTTAACTGTGTATTATATCATATGAGATGCGGTGCGGTTTTATTTCATGAAATTACAATTAATAAAGCTCGTGCATATTTATTAAAGGTTTTGCGTTGGAAGTTTACCGAATAAATAAATCATTTATTTATTAAAATAGCTAAAGATTACAATAACCAGATTCAAAAATGTTTCTACTTTTTCTTTGATTTTTAAGAACACAACGTAATTGTATTTCCAAAACTTTTTTATTTCAAAAGTTTTTTATCTGGACGCTATGAATATTATATTTAATCCACATAATATATGGGTAAAAATTTAATTTCCATATACAAATTTAGCCCATTATTTTTTATTTGTTGTTGTTTTTCTCGCTTCTGTCCATGTAGTGCCTCCAATATTGTAGTTGTCTCCATTAGAGATATTATTTCCAAGTCTTGTCGTATTTAGACATTTGTCATCCGTACGTCAGTATTGGCCTGTAAATTGTTTTGAAAATATGTAATTTTGTCTTTTTTATTCTTGTATTGATTTCTAAATCTTCACTTCCTGTGTTTTCTATTTCAGTTCCTAGATATTTGAAAGAATTTACCGATTTAATATTTTGACCTTCTAGTTCTATATGTACCTCATGATGTTAAGTTGTCATAACCGCAGGTTTTTTTAAATATATTATCATGCCGTCTTCCTTCAGCGTGTGATTCTAGATTTCCAGTTTTTTTGTAGCTCTTTTGCTCCACGATTAGGACTGTATTATTTGCAAAAGCTAACTGTTTGCAAATTCGTTGAGCATGTAATTATAATATCGTCTATAAATATATTAAATGAGAGTGGGACTTAAAGTACCCCCTTGTCTCACTCCTTCTATGGTTAATATTATATAATAATAAACGAAAGGACAACAGTCGTTACCGATAAAAGCTATTTCAGTTACCTACACAAAAGGTTCTATATCTGTACAAAAATTATAATAAACAATGAAGATAAAAAAGTGATTTATGACCAACAAAGAAAAAATTGCAATCCTTAATTTTAGCTTCTAAGGAAACGATAAACCAAGTTTACATTTAGTATGGTCCTATCGGGTTGCACGGCCCCCCATAATTTACGAACTACCCAAAGAATACAAAAATGTCTTACTTTTAAAGGAAACAAAGGAAACGAAAAAACAAGTTTATATTTGGTAAAATTCTTTTATAAAATACACTTTACATAACTTTGTTTCCGGTTGTAAGTATATTGTGTTTAAAAAAAAAACAGTTCTACCCACAAATTTATGAACTGACTTTATGTTTCCCATGGATGTTAAATTTGGGGATGCTTTTCGGTCTTCGTTCTCGGTCGTAAATAGATTTTATCTACTGCACACTCCTTTTTTACAAGTGATTTATGTACGTCACTGTAATTACGAATAAAGTAGTTCTCAATAAATGTATTGTTAACATTGGTTGATATGTTTGCCTTAGTTAATACTTGATTATTTTTAACCGCACTAATAAGATTTTATGGATAGTCTGTGACGTGCATTTAAAGTTACATTTAAAAAATCTATTCTTGGTTTATTCTCTTCCAATAAATCTAAGCATTACCAGAAATCGTTATATTAGTCAACGTTTGTAGTATGTAGTTGTTTTGGTACCGGATGTTGCCCTCATCTATATTATACTTGGATTCTAACGACTTCCTTGAACTCAACTTTAAGAGATATTTATACACCTACCCACCTTTACTTTATTTTTTGTTTCCTAGAATTTTTCTTAATTATATAATTTTTGATTCGTCCGCACTCATATAGGTAGGTACTAGAAAACACTACTATAAATTTTATATTCTCTACATATTTTGCATCTAAACTGGCTTTAAACATTATTAATTGCTTTTCATTTACATAATATTAAGCGTTTGTTTATATTTGTTATCTAAGTACTTCATTTTCCTACCACTAAATAATATTTATTATTGCTTATTTTCATGACTAATTGTCTGGGTTGTTTATTTTCGATAATATGGTATATTTAGACGCAAATCACTTTAATTTGCCAGTCTTTAAAAAATTTTAAATAGATTTCTCAGTTATGTTGTCATTTCAAATGCTTTATCCTATTTATGTCTACTACCTACTTTTGGAAGAATAATTTTCACGAAAGTTTTTACTAATTTTTAAATTCATCATAACGCAAAAAAAAAGTTAGACATATTAAACTTTTCATTACTGTCAGATTAATAAACATTTACTAATATTCAGTAGAGCCCATTTTAAGAAATGAATTACAGGTGGTACCTACTCAAAATATAAACAAATCCAATCTTTTTGTGCGCGTAATATCTTAAAGATATATAAAATTGTTTTTAAATTGGACCAACACATCAAACTCAAGTGAAACTTTCGAAATGTTCAAAAATCGTTCCCAACAAAATAATTTCGGTGGAGTCTTATTCATAAAGATACAATATTCAAAACAAGCTTTATGAAAATAATCAAGATCTAAAAATAAATCTGAGTTTTTCCTTTACCATTTTAAAATGTTGATGCGGGTTGCTATTTGTTTTTATGTTATCTCTACTAGATTTTTTTTAACACTATAATCTACCTAATAAACATTTATAAACAAATGATTTTGTAGTGATTTTTACTATTAGATTAAGAATTTTTAGGTAGCTATTGAAATTTCATACCCACAAAGCGATAAAAATCCAACACTTATTCCACAACTTGACACTTGTCACTATATTTAAGTTATCATAAAGTTATTGGATATAAAAACATGCGGGCTTATTTGTGAATTCGATTTTTACAACTATTGTAACACGCGCGCCTTCTTAATTTCTAGCCATTCAGGCACTAACAGCCACAGAACGTGAATTGAGTGCATCTAACATCTGACTTATTTAAGGAGTTGGGAGTCTATTTTCTCTTACGGCGTCGGCAGACGGTGAACCGAGTAATGAACACTCCCTCCTGTTACAAGTTTAACTTGGCAATCTTAAATTTGTTTATTAGTCTTGACCCTTCTAGTGAGGTACCTTAATTTAATATAATACACTGCGGCCTAATTATTGCGACGATACGGTTACATGCATTGTGTTTTTGACAATCATTGCATAAATAAATCATTTTACCACAGAACAAACAGAAATAAATTAATATGAAGTAGGTACCTGTTTAAAAAATAACTGTTTATTCCAGTTTATTTAGATAATTGAATAAAAATCATCTTTTGTATATAATATACATTTTATCCAGTAAAAGCAAAAAATGTATGAGCGGGGTTGAAGAGGGGATGCCATACATTACCGATGTAAGTATCAAAAGTTAGGAAAATAATTTATTTATCTAACTAAACACTTTAATCACTAATGTACAGAAATGTGATAAATTAAAAACAGGTCTGGAATTCCAATTAAAACACTGAATCTAAATTAAATAAAAAATCATTATAAATAAATAAAAAAAGTTAGGGAATTTTTAATAGTTTATTTACAGAAATACTTTAACTGTTTCCACTGACAAATCTTTCAAGAACGATGTCCCCCATTATACAATCATTTTTCGACATTCTATATTTTTCCCAAACGTCATAAAACGCTCTCCAAAACAATTCCAGGAGATAGACCACATAGCCCAAAGAAAGCTTAAATAAATCAGAGAGAAAGAAGAATCTAATTTCATAATTATAAAATTGACAACCAACGCATTTGTTTAGGTTCGCAGGAGTTTGTTCAGATTACTTAACAGCTGATCGAATAGAATAATCAGGGAGAATGGAAGGTGTCGATCCAATCTTATTGCTGTCAGATTGACGGTGCATTGCCGTGGTTCTGGGTTTTCTAATGTTCAATCTCTGACACACTTCCCGAAACAAGCTGCTTTCAAAATGTATTTCTTGCAGAGAACGTAGCTCTAGTTGAACCCCAACTTGGGGTTCAACTGAGACCAAAATATATTTGTTTCCAGCATCGCCTTTTGTTGATTGTCATAGTTTAGCTGTAGATTGGTACACAAGCGTATCATCGTCGGGTATTGTGAAGCCATACTGCTGTACAATTGGAGTTTGGTACGAACCAGTTTATTGATATCTTCCTACAAGGATCCTTCCCCAGTCGCGTCTTCACCAAGCTTGCAGCCAAACACCAATTCTCATGGCAGTCTCATCTCTCTACTAAACAGAACCTTCGCAGGTGTTTGTCCAGAAGATTCATTAATAGTTGATTGAATAGCCATCGGTAAAAATGAAAGGTGTCAATCCTAATTTTTCTGGTGCTTCGACAAATAATTGGCTAAAGTATGGTTCGTTCGTTTTACCATTCCTTCAGATTGCAAATGCATTACCATGGTTCTGACTTTTGTAATGGCCAATCTTTGGTAAACTCCTCGGAACAAGCTACTTCAAAATTTCTTCCTTTGTCGGAATTTAGCTCTAGGGTACACCAAATTGGCTAAGACTTCGAAAAATTTTCCATTATAACGAAGATGTATTTGTTCTCAATTTAATACAGCAACAGCAATTGTTATAAAAGAGCTTTTAAGAGCATTTAAGACACTAATGACGTCTTGTGTGATGTTTGCTCGGTAGAACCTCTCTCGGACTTTTTGCAGGGGTTTCGTTAAGTCGAGATGACTTCCAGAATGAAGCTGTATTAGGATTTCTGGAACGATATTTCCTGAAACTACCAAATGCAATTTTGTTTCAGTTCCATTGGCGTTTTTTCCATTTCTCTTGATGAGACCTTTATCTAGTATTAAGGAGTACCTCTGTGTCAAAATTTATTTTTAAAATGGTGGAATATACAGACACTTTGCTTTATGCAGGGCTTTACTTCTGTTGGTCCCCCATATTGCAGTTTAAGTAGTCTGTCACTTTAATTTAGACAAGCATCACTTCGTGTTGCTCTAAGCGGCTCATGACGGCAATCTGGTGGCCATGCGCGGGAGATTACATCAGTGCATTATTCTAGGTATGATCGTGGCCAACTTATTGACATTAGACTCTACGTTTTTTAGGGTCGATGCCATCCAGGAGTAGACTCCTTGGATATTCCTGCTGTTAGGGATTTTGCAGTTTTATTATGATCTACTTTTGTGCATAAATAGCAAAATTAACTTACTATGCAAATATAGTGCAATATAAAATGCAGAATAGAAAGGATTATTGAAACTGCATTAAATAAGGATCCCTTCTGATTTATTGAAATTAGAGTAAATGGAATTTGATTAATGTCAGATTATCCAAAAGTTAAGCTATCGGTTGCCAATATCCAATGTGTGTACAGTATATGTATGGTACAGCAAAACAGAAAACCTATCACATATATGGCATATTGGTAATTTCCATTCGACCAGTTGCTTAACCTTAATAACAATAAAGCAACTATTATAAAAAACCTATTGGCGAAACGATTGCTGATCAGTTTTCTGCTGTGTTGCACCAAATATTTTATATGTCTGCAGTGCGACGAAATTTGAAATACTACTCATAAAATCTGAGAAGCGGTGATTCCCTTCACGCTTCATATATTTGATTTTATCTTAAATACGATCCCTCTCATCCTCTTACACCAAAACGGCTCTTCTACTTAAATACACATATTTGTTTATTAATTACTACTTCAGACTTGGTATGTAAACTTATAGCATAATAGGTAATAATTATCAATTATTCTGCATAAAATATTGGTTGTTGATATAACAAGTATTATGTAACAATTGTATCTAAGTTTTTTATAACTTCAATAGCTGAACATAGTAAAATGTGTTTTTTAAACATATGTAAAGATCAGACAGGAAATGAAAAAATAGCTTTTTAATTAGGAGGAGCGTTAGTATATTTACAAAAACTATACTTATTTCATTATACTTAATATCACAAAAGTTAATGCTTACATAGTCTACCAGTTTCATTGCTCAGCATTTTTTTTTTTATTTTACAGATTTTGTATTTTGTTTAAGAATAGCTTTTATACCCTCAAATGATGCCTGACTATTATTTTTGTATTGTCCACCACATCTGGTCAACAGATTTTTAAAAGTAGCAGGTAGAGATTCTTTTAAAATATTAAAGTTAGTGTAATAAAAAACAGCTGTTTCGTAAGTTAACTAAAGTTTCCCTTCTTGTTTTTTAACATAACAATTAACATGGCTGCAAAATCGAAGATGGCAAAGATTCAGGAAAATCAGCAAAAAAATTGTGAATACCTCATTTCAAAATCCCAGGCTATAGTTATGGATTACAAACTGGCCATTATGAAACAAAATTTTGTTTAGAAAAATAAAAATATTTAAATGAGATTCATATAAAGTATTTTTGAAATTATAACTTTAATTTGCACTATGGAAGTATACTATACCTTTAACATTTTTGTTGTTTATTTCGTTGGCTGCTATAGTTATGCCAGTCAGTTCCGTCTGTTGTACTATAATTGAATGCTTTCTTACAGCCTACTGGATTTGTATGTAGATATTTATTATACCTGATACGTTTGTTTCTTCTGCGTTCTTTAGTGGACAAAGCTGTTAAGTTAAGCACAATGTTCCACAGTAGAGATGATAGCACCTCTCCCTGTGGACAGCCTTGCCTTTGACTTACATCATTGAGACTTATTTTAATTCCTCTATAAGAGAGCAATATTTACCATCCATCCACTAGGGAACATTCTTGTTCGCCAGGGAGGATAGGGAAGGTAGTTTTTTCACGCCTTCTATGTGTATGAATATCTTCTACTCTATTATGTCCAAAGAGTAACGACCTTTCTATACTTTCCACCATATAAGGTGGGTGGCTGAATCAACTAGGTGGAGGGCTGAAGCCCTTATGAGTTTGAAGCTATAACATAAAAACAAAAATATTTAGCTATTGGATACGGTGATAAAAGTACTAGAAAAAATTATCTATAACATGAGATCAACGGTGAACGCCATCTAGTTAGTAGTAGAAATAACTCGGAAGGGTATCGAAATGAAACGTTGGAAAAGCGGCGCAAGCAAGTAGGTAGTAGGCCATCGATACATTGGACGTTAAAACGTATTTAATAGCTACCTATTACAAATTGAAACAGCATTTTAAAATAAATGTATACTCGTCAATCCAACAGTAGAAAAGTATCAAGTTACTTTCAAGAACTAACCCCTACATACAACTCAGAATAGGGACTTAAATCCTTCATCATAGGATGAGTATCCTAGGGATCAGTGTAGGAACTATTAATCTGAAACAACATGTATGACTCAGTGCAAATAAAATGTTCACTACCATTTGTAACTGGTATTCAGAGCACCATCATAACTTTGTATATCTTAAAAGAGGTGGTTCTGGTTTGTGGAAGTGAATCAAATTTTATAAACGTACCCAAGGCTCCCAAATGACAACATCCCTGGAGCTTCTCCAACAATGCATGACCTGATATCCACATATGAATTGATTTCTCGGAAACATTGAGAAGTGGACCACTATCTGACTCGATTACTAACGGATCATATAAAGTCTATTGTGTAAAACCGAGGTTTGAGATGCTGACAATATTCGAAATGTCCTTGGTTTACTTAAGATATAAACCGAAAATATGCTGGTCATATCAAACGATTATCTCACCTATGCTATGTGCTAAGTTGCAGAAAGTGCAACAGCTGACTAGGTATAACAAGGACAGTGTGTCCCACAGCAGCATCCCTGTAATATTGCATTTGAGAGGTAGCTCCTGCTTTACGAGTGCAACACACAAAACTTAAAACCTAGTTGGTCATCTAAGGATCCTGGAAAAAAATCCACTTGTATCCTTAAATCAATAATTGGACACTATGCCAGTCCGGTTTGACTTTGGCACACCGTTTGAAGTCGTTATAGAGAAGTAGGTACCAGAGCTGGAAGAGGGCTCACTGGTATGCAGACTGGTCCAAGATGGATTAAAGGGCTGGAGTGGGAGTTACGGAACTGATTTTTAGGTTATCCAAATTCTTTGGTAGCTCCCCAACTATCTTTCAGGAGGAGATACTGCTATAGACGTTAGTATCCAGGAGAGTCTCCATAAGGTACTCAAAAGAACATCTATATTCTTAAAGACAACCAGGCAGCTTTAAAAGCTCTGGGTTCTTTTACTTACGAGTCAAAGCTAGTTTGGCAATGTAAACAATCCCTTTGGCAAGAAACTACAAGGTTACCTTGATGGTGGGTGTCCAGGTCACAGAGGGATAATAGGTAATGAGGAAGGAGGGAATACAGATTTCCTTGATCCGGAGCTTTCAGTGCTTGATCCGCACTTCCTGGAAAATGTATCTACTAACCCAGGATTGGTGCAAGCTAAAAGAATTTGTAAATATATCACCAAAATAAACAAAAAAACATAAAGCTAACTGCAGGTCTTCCTATTGGAGTGCCTTTGAAGGTATTACCTCAAAATAATGTGCAAATCAGAAAGTGAAAACTGTCGTTTCCTCATAACGCATAGTATTTTCAGGTAAACGGTTGCAACTTAATTTGCAAAAATGGGTACAGTTTGTAGTTAAAAATGCAAGTTTAACTGGGTGATTAAGTTGATTTATTTATCCATTCAAATTCCTGCATCCATAGATACGTTTAGGAAAAATATTATCAGATCGTCCACGTATAACAATTTTTTAGCACCTCTTTAATTAATATAAAATGAACTGCAATTTAATGTGACACCTAATACATTTTCTAGTGATCTAAAATATTGCAAAGTACGTACTCGATCCCTGAATTCTGTAGAATTTACGATTTTTCTGTAGTCCCTATCTATCATGTTGAGATAAAAAATCTTAAGATTTTATCTATTTATTACTCTACTTGTAGGATGTTTAGTAAAACAATCGATTTGATTCTGGGACAAAATGTTATTTGATTAAAATTCCACCAGTAAAGTGTAGTATTGGCCATTTATTTACAGATAGGATTTATAAGGTTTAAAATATAAATCTATTTATTGATCACAGAAGCTAAGTGATTTTTAATTATCCATGGTTTTAAAGAGTACGCTGTTTAATACATTTTTGAAAAAAAAACTTGTAAATATTGATTAATATGGTAAAAAAAAATTCTTGGAACTAATAACTCTTATTACCAAATGTTTTGAAGCTTTTGGCTAGTCAATCTTAAAAGCATTTTTAGTTATTAATTTAAAAACCAAACGACGAATAAAATTGAATTAAAAATAAATAATAGAAAAGGTTTTATTTAGACTTTGGGGTAAAAAGACTTGGAATTCTTACAATATATAGTTGTTTCTGAATCAAACCATCTATGTTTACAAATTTTTTTTCTAAAATGTATAAGTTTAATAAAGAATTGGACTACATACCAGTTTTATGAGTTTTATTTATATAAAATATTTAAGGTGGTGTAAATAATGTATTTTTTAATTTTGTTTATTTTGCAAATCCTTCATCGATAGGGATATTAAAAGACTGATATATTTTTACGATTTTATATATTTACAACTGGATTGTACAACATTATTCTAATACTATACAGTTTAATCTCAAATAGCTACAATTAGTTTAATAAAAAAGTTATTGTAGTAGTAAATAATTATTGATATATTAACTGTTTTTTTTCTGTTAAATAAAACAGTGAAACATTAATTTTTTAATAAGTAAACAAGCTGTTTGTATTATTTACTGCAGAACCTGCCGGTCAAACATCTCAATTAAAATTATATAACTTACTCCGGTAAACACGTAAAATATAGATGTTTATGTACTTTACCGAATCAACAACCAATAAAGTCATTAACGTACAATTGTTAAACTACAATATCAATAGCAATGGCGACAGCAAAGTAACATCTATATTTTAAGCCTTAACAGCATTTGGAAATATATTTGTAACATGTACCACAAAGATGTTCAGATAGCATGTATTTTGATTTTTATTCAACGGAATATGCCTTGACTCACTAACATGACATCTACGATATATTTCTTAATTAACCTTTTTCCTACAACACCAACCGAAGTTATCTTAAAATATTTTCTCGTAATATTACTTAAGCATAAATAAACATTTAACTATTTAATTCTGCAAACCATTTAAGATCTAATATATTTATGTACACATAATGATTAGTTTTGCGGATTTTTATTTATTTTTTAGTAACCGTTTTAGCTTAACCGTATTGCTTCACGTCAATAATCCACCATTACACGCGTCCCGTCAGTGTCAACTAATATCCTTGAAAATTAAATATCAGCATGCCCAAATTACATAATATGTTTATATTTGTATTTAAAATATAAAAAGTTACAATTTAATTATTAATTAATTAACGAAATTAAATAATTATCTCCAAAAAAGACCTAAATATTTACCCAGATGTTTTTTCTTCACTAGTTAATAACAAAAAAAATAAAAAGTTTAAATTCTTGTAAATCTGTATCTCCCTATTGGTTAGAGGTATTCTGTTTAATTTTAAAATATGTTGGTTTTAGGGCAGTATTTGCATTACTAAATGATTTACTGTATCTTTAAATGGTCCCTAGTTTTTTTAGAGTATTCTATGTTAATTAGTGCAATCAGTATTTTTTTAAAATCAATAATTATTTCTTTAAACATGGCCGTATCTAGGTGGCACTGGCCACGGACGCAAGGTCCGTAAGGGCGCCAAAAAATAGATGCCAACTCTCTTATTTTTTAATTTCACTGTAGTGCAGATGGTTCAAATAATACGTTAGGTGCATATTTTTTCTTTCGTTCTTGTTATAAACAAAAATCATTCTGTCAGTTGTTTCCTTGATAGGAATAACTGGCTGGTTAAAAAATCAGTACAGTAAAGATTTATTGACGTTTTGTGTTTTTCTTACTACAACTTTCTTCAACAACCTAATCAATCAACTATTTTTCAAATAAAAAACAAACCATAGAAACAAGTCTTACACAAGTCTCGTACATTTGGCACCCAACGTGGGGAAAAATGCAGTACTAAAGAAAAAAGGTAGCGCTGTCTTGTATAGTAGCAATAGTACCTAGATACGGCTTTGTTTAAATTATATTTTATTTCAAAAATGTCGAAGGTATATGAAAAAATTTATTATCCTATTACCCACGAAGATAAAGACATCCCTTGGCGCTCAAGACTTATTCATTACAAATGCAAAAAATATAGTAAATGATTCGGTCACAGCGCATATTAAGACGGGTTATATTTGTAACTTTAACTTATATACAGTTTAGAAAGTTGGTTAATAGATTTTCAACATTACATAGATGCATAAAACATAGTGCCTTTTTCAAAAGACTAGGCTGCTGATTAAAGCTTAGTTGTTATTACAATGTTAAGCTGCCTTATTGTATTTGATCGATATCAAGAAACCTTTTAACACCCTTAAATTTAAACTCTTAAAGTACCTCAAAATTTAACATAGTTAATCCCAAGTTATTTTAATAAAGAAAGAATATATCAAAATATACAAATTAAAAAAATGGTAAAAATAACATGGTGCAGTCTCACCACATGTTTAAATACAAAAATAAATGATTTACCTTCAATAAGAGAAATACTATATGGATTTATTAGAGTATTGATCCAGTTTATTATTAAAAAAAAGATAAGTTTTAACTAAATGTGAACCCTTTGTATTTTGAGCATTAAGTAGTACATATTGTCATTTTCGATTAAATGAATCGGATTATCTAAAATTATATACTAAGATGTGTGTAAATCTTTCACCTCTTTAGGTGAACGTTTTGGACAGATTAGATAGTTAAAATAACATTTACTTTCGATCCTGTTTATAAAAAAACAGTAGTATTAAAAATAATACGTTTTGTATTTAAATCTACAGTATTTAAAGTAAGCTGCGAATGAGTATTTTGATGTGGCGAGACAACAATGGAGGCCAAAAATCCACATTTGTTCTTACTCTTTTGCATAGGAAATATGATTTGTGCATATAAAAAATTTTGTGCGAGGTATTGTATTCCTATTACAAAAAAAGAAAGTTAAATATTTGTTGACAGTTTAAATTGGTGACATTCTGCATAATTTATCAATTTTTAGTAGTAATAATCAAAATTTTAACCATCAAACCAATAACTTGAATAGAAAATATACGAAGTAAGCTAGTCTTGAGTCTATGGTTTATATAGGTTGGGATTAACAAAGAGGTAGAGTTACTTATTTCAGGACCCTGCATTAAATTGATAAATTACCCAGCAATCGACAGATAATGCAAATTAAAGGTTAAACTTTAAAAAGACTCACGACAAGCTTTATCTAACAGTTAACATAAAATATAAAATTTGAGACATTAAAAATGAATCTACCTGTATTGAAAAATGAGACTATA
Source organism: Ophraella communa (assembly GCA_035357415.1). NCBI lineage: Eukaryota > Metazoa > Arthropoda > Insecta > Coleoptera > Chrysomelidae > Ophraella > Ophraella communa. Next base: position 316,006 of record CM068980.1, on the reverse strand, counting down.
ATACTTAAGGATGTATAAAGGTCACTGCCTAATCATTTTTACTTCAATTTTATCATTATTAATAAAAAATTAAGGTTAAGAATAATAAAAAACTCTTTGTTTTTTACAAAACTTCCACTAGTTATTTAAAAAAGCAATTTTTTAAATGAATAGTGGAATTTTTGTAAATACGAATAGTTTTTTATTATTCTTAATATGGACTTCCAAAATGTAAGCATTAGTATAATCAATTTAAAAAATTAAGGGATTTCACATAATAATTTACGCTTTTACATAAATTCAAGAAGTTATTTAATAAGTGCGTTTATGTATCAGTTCAGCCAAATAATTTCATTGTTACGAGAAAAATTTTAGAGGCAAATTTTAGCAAGACAATTGCAGATATTTCGTATTAACAATGAATAATTCGCGATATTTTTCAAATATATGCCTTCTAAGTTAAAAGCAGATAAAACATTATCTGTTTATGTGGAAACACTGATTGAAAAAGTTTGTGAAAACTTTATCAGTAAGTAGGAGAACAGTTTAGATAACAAATTAGCAGAAATCACTCTAAATGTTGCTTCAAATACAAATAAAATCACAATACCAGAATAACGGATTGGAACGAATGAGCAAAAACTAAGAGAAAGTTTCTATCTAACTTGATCATGACTAATTGTCTCAAAGCAAGAAAAAACTTAACAGGAATTTCAATTTTCGAAGACCTTCCTCGAGAAACCTTTGAGCCAGTCAAAATGGTACAAAAGAGGTGTGGTCGAAAATTTGTGTGGACAACTTAGAAAGATCTGTAGACTTGTAAGCTGAAGTCGATGGCAGAAGAGGACTCGCTGAACTTTTGTTACCTAACCTAACCTAATCATTTATAGGTTATTGCATTGAAAATGTATTTGATCTATTATTTTATATCTAAATACGGTCCAAGATAGAGGTATGAATAAGTTGAACAGTATGAGAGCGCAGCTATTAAATAACATTTAACCAAGAATACCTAGTTAACGACATCTGGTACATGGCTTTTTCTTAGTAGAAAAATTTATAAAGTTTCTAAAAATCTGTTGGAAAAACTTTAACCGTAATACACACAGTATTTAATTATTTCAAGTGAATTTTGTAAGTTCTAGTGCAAATAACATGGCATTAAAAGATATATTTTAAAATATATCTTTAAAATGATTGGGTAGGTCCCTTTGTTCTTGTTCCAATCGATGCAGCCTGATAAACTTCATCAAATATTTCAAATTTAGTTTAACACTTTGATATTTTTTACATACATCCTTAAGCAGCAGCAAATCTATTTAAAATATGCAAAACCAAACGAAAATCATATCAATGATTTACAGAAACTGTTGAAAAATATGTTAGATGAATCTAGTCGCAAGTCGATGACATTTGACACAGAATTATCTCCTAAATCAATATTTTGAAAAATACAACGACGATAATAACTAAAAGTGTAAACTTAAATAATAAAATAAAGTGTCTTATAAAATAATTTCAAAACTTCTGGTCATATGAATATATTGTCAAAGATATTTGAAATAAGTTAACGTATATCGAAAAACAAATATCATTTCAGTCCACTTTTTGGCATATTATCTAATTGATCGTTAAATTGTAACTACATTAAAGGGTGACAAAATATTTAAAAAGTCAAGTCTAAATATCACATATACGTTATTTTCAGCTACCGAAAATGAATTTAAGAAAAATAAATGATGGACTGCAATAATTAAAAACGTGAATCTTTTGAAGAATATTGTTATAGGAATGTCGATTATTCGTTAACGATTTGTTTTTGTTATATTAAGGTGTTCTAAAAGTTGTGGAAGAGCAGTTACAATTACTGAAGAAATCGTTAAATCTGAAAGTGTTAGAATTTCAATTTTTGTTTTGCATTTTGTGGTACATGTTTTTTTAAATTTTCAAAAATAATTATTGAGTGACCCATAATGTATAGAATTTTAACCAGTTTAAATCGCCACATCTGTTTAGTAAAAAACAGATAGGTATAAACTGCTCTTAAAAGAAAATTAAGTTGACACTTAAATCGATTATTAAAATTATAAAATTCGTAAAATAAACCTCGAAAAAATATATAAAAAATAGCTTTTGATTATGTTTATTTTCTTACCGAAGTAAAAATTGATTGACACTGAATATATACTCAAATATATTCGCTATATTAGTTAGTACTCGTAACAGAAAATAAACACATCATTGCAATTCCACAAATTGGATAGAACACCAATATTTTGATTTGAGATACACAAATAAAATATAAATAAATTAAAGCATAAAAGCTGCACAAGCTTATGGAACTATAGTTAGTCAATTTAAAAAATGTTAGTAAAACTTACGACTTAATTTAATTCTGAATATTAGGTACCTTTAAGTAATATTTGAGTTTAAAGTACATTTTGTGAACTAAAGAAAATTTTAGGATAGCAAAAAAATCAAATTTTAAATGTACTTTATACTCAAAACAAAAATGGACGTACAACATTTATTTTTGTTACATTTTATATATGTATATTTATATACACATCCTAATTATTATAAATAAATTCAAATAAATGGCGATTCGATCATTATGGCAGTTTTTGAAAAATAGAAAATATATTTCTGAAACACAATTTTTTTTTTAAATATAAACCAATATGTAAAATTGCATCATGTGCGTGTGTAGGCAAAGGTCGAATTTTAGTAGAAGATCCCATTTATACCCTTTCCCTATACTTCTTCAATGAGCAGATTCAGATCTTCCACAACTTCATTTATTTCTATACGACTATTTTCAGGCATAGAATTCTTTATTTGTCGTAGCTCTGCTATATGAATTTGAGTTTGGGGACTGTTTAGGTTCTCCAAGCGCGTAAGAACCTTCATCCTTTTTACGCATCCTGTAGACAATGAACATCACCACTAATATTGCACACAACAATCCAACGACGGCACCACCGATAACAGCTGCAAAAATTGAACAATCGTTACAACACATATCTCTCAAAACCAAAAAAATCTTATAAAATGTATAAAAACAATTTTGAAAAAAATATGTTACTTTTAATACTCAATTTTTTATTATCATTAAATCTTTAATGTTAGTTTAGTTTACTATAATAAATAAGGAAGAGTCAGAATTTTTTTGATGAAAAAGTGTTGGATGACAATCTGTACTTATTTTGTTATCTTAGCAAATAACCTTTGTTATCTATTGCACCTCAATATTAAATGTTGTATCTAAAGAAGAGGGTGTCCTTATTGGCACAGATAGTTAACTATAAAACCTTCGACACTAGTTTGATACATTAAAAGGTTTGTTCCAACCAAGCAAAGAACCGTTCTAGAACGGTAATATTACCACTCACGAGACCAAATTAGTGCACTGCGCAACTCAATACACCACTGCGCACAAAAATTACTATTTTAGAACGGTTCTCTGCTTGGTTGGAACAGACCTAAAATGTTTAAGTTGATTCTAAATTTAGAAAATAAAATGAATGGTTTAGATGTTACTCTCTCTGATAAGGCAACATCACTTCATTTATTATTGATAACACGTGTACGTATATTTACAAAAGAAACATTTATCATAATTTAAGTTGTTTAATAATTATAAGGTTTTTTATTTATAGTGTGATTTGGTTTTCCCGACCATGTTCCGCATTTTTTTGTACCAGTTACTTTAAAATTAATTTTTAATAAATGTTTTAATTTTTTTATGTAAATCACAAAGTCAACATGATAAGATTTTGCAAACTAAATTTGTTTTTAACGATTTCACATTGAAGCCAGTAAATATTCTAGTAATATAATGTTTAACAAACTAATTAAAAATGGGAAACGAGTTAATGGATAAATAGTTTAATTGATAAATTACAATCACAAAATAAATAAAACATAGAATTGTATTTAAAAGATAAGATTTAAATTAATTTTATTTTTATTTATTTAGATATATATCAACTTCTTCGTACTTTGAAGATTTAATTTATATTCAACTGAACACTTTTTTAAGATTGTCACCACCATATTTTTAGATAAGCCGTTGTGTTGATTACATTTTATCCACACCTATGTTTATAAATTTCCATTTAATTTCTCTCTTTTTATTTATAATAACAAATTTCACAAGATGTTCTTTTGTTACAATGTTTCTTCTTGCTCATCAAATTAATGCACTGTCTACTACTGAGTGGGAAGCTGTGGGTAGTTTACTTGTTATGTTAATTTATGTTTAAACAAAATGATTAACCTACAATCTGGTACATACACTTCTCTTTTTAATAATATTGTAGTTTTAGTTTTTAGATATTATGAAATTTTTAATTATATTAATATATATTAATAAACTCGTTTGTAAAAATAAACATGTAAATATTGTGCTTTGACACATTTCTTACCAGCTAAAATGCCTGGTTGTGTAAAGAATGATGTTGGGCGATCATCAGGTTTAGGATTCATTCTGACGCTTGTGTCTGGAGTAGTGTTTGGTACAGCCTTTGTTTCTTTACTGATGTCTTTGTCAATGTCTGATTCTTGTGAATTTCTTGGAGGACTGGCTTCTGGAACTTTGATGATTTTAGGCTCTGTAGAAATTAAGTTAATAATTATTAATTCAAATATTCCATTAATTAAATTGTTTACATTTTCCTGTATCAGTAGTATTAGGAAAATAATAAATAGAAAAAAAGGATACAGAATATTACTATGGGATGTAAGTCTTAAAACAACATAAATTCCCATCAAAATCATCATTTAAATTAGGATTTATATAGAATAGAAAATTAAGACTTATGAAAAGTAGCATAATTTTATATATTAACCCAATATGTATGTATGATGTAATAACATACAATTTTTTCAGTACTAATAAGTTTCCGTTTAGTTTTGGAAAGAATAACTATTATATTTAGTTAAAAATTAGTTAATGCTAGTTAATGAAAAAAATGTTATTGAAAATTCAACTTAGTGAACGTTATAACGTTCATGTTTGTGTACATAAAATTTTGAAATAACTTATATGTTGTGTATAAACTGATAAGTTGAGGCATAGTTGATATTTGAGCATGTACATATTTACACAAATTTAATCTTTTATTATTAAATCATAAATTCCCCGCTTACATTTCAGATAAAACATTTTCTGTTATAGAAAACACATTTAAAACTCGAATTTCACTTTTGTCATAAACATTTCCAAAACTTGTTATGATCACACTTACACAATTCAATGAAATTTTCTACTAAACAAAGGTTTATGCAACTATTGGACTTTTTATTTAAAAAAAAAACGTTTTATATATTCAAATAGAAACCATGCTATTGTTAAATATGACAAAAACAGTTTCTATTTTAGTATGTTGTAATAGAGATGTAAAAAATTTAGGTTCTTAAAACTATTTCGACTAAAAAGCTATAATAAAATCGTCATTCGTCAATAAAGTTGAGAGACATTTATAATTTAATAGGTTTGCCATTTAACTATTTTGTTATGTTTAAAAAGATCAAAACTATTTCGTGTTTACATTTGAATAGATACCATTGATGTCACTTATTACCATATTTTTTGTTAAAGCATGGTTTTTTGTCGTCTCGGAACAAATAGACTAATTTTAATATTAATAATCCGTAGAGACCTACTTTTTAACGGCTTGTCGTTATTAAAAAATGGTTACCAATACCATAAATCAAAGGAAACTGCAGTAAAATGTATTAGTTACAGTTGACATTAGAAATTTAATTGATACGACTTAAGAAAAGCTATGTTACTGGCATAGTTCTGTTTATTAGAATTTTATTTGAAATAATACAAAACAAGAATTGTTTGAACAGTATATCGCAAATTAGATAAACACACCCCTATATATTTTTTCGTTTAACAATACATCTACCTACACTTTGTAAATACTTGTTCATGTGACAATCGATAAATATAAGTGAAATAAGTGTGTGAAACAATATCACTCTTCATTAATTTGTTTTTATTGTACAATCTTGGATATCTTTAATAATCAGTTATAAAAAAAGGTTTTTTTTTTGTTCAGTACCGAGATAAAAATTTGTAAATAAGAACTGTTCAAGCCGTAGTTTTTATCTATTCTGAATTGAACCTATCTGTTTAAAGTTTGCCTAGATTCATTTAGACATTGAACTGCTGCTGGTCCGACAACCAAAACACAATAAACATCCCGAGAATTCGGTTGAAACCCAAACTTTATTGAAGGACTGTAACCTGCGGCATTTTAGCCTCGAAGAAGAAAAAAAGAAATTAGTTAGTAGATTCCTTGAATCTCTGACATAGGCGTCTCGTACATCATTACTCAATCTTAATGGGTTTTTCGATTTAAGTATTAGTTCGGCTCAATTGAACAATAACAATTTAATATTTCCTACATAGTGAAAAACAGAAGATTCCAAGTTCTAAATAAGATAGATTTAAGAAAGTTAGTCAATGTATTGAAGTTTGGAAATTAACAACATTTTGGTATTCCTTAATTATGATATTCTTTACACGGAAATATTGTTTCTAACGTATTTAGGCATAAAAATTTTCTTTTAAAGTGCAAATAACTTTAAGGGCCAATACCTATTCGCATAAACTTTAGGTACTACACTGGTAGACAGACAAGCCGGCACCTGTCGGGGTGCGTTTATGATTATTAACCATAAAGTAAATGTTACCTCTACAAACATTGACTAGGTACTTTTGTTTAAACAAAAAAAGTGGCCATTTTATTGCCACTACTGAAAAGTAAAAGTATTATTAATAGGAAAAACAAATTAAATAGTTAAATATTAAAAGAATTATAGTAGTCACTTTGAACTAACCGACTTAAAAAACATTTTTAAGGACAGCTAAAATATATTGTATACCTCACTCAAAATAACTACTGCGAAAATAATAATTTTAAAATTTGTCATTTGGTCCCGTTGTTTAAAAATTCAAGAGAAATAGCTGCCAGGCATTTGTGGAAGTACCAACATACCCATTTTCAACTGCCACAAAATCCACTTCCTCGTTTCTAAGTGGACGTTTAATTGTGTACTTGACAGAGAATACTCAACGGGGGCTTTGCTACCTCTAATTATAAAACATCTTAAAATAAATGAGACTTTTTTTAATAAAAAATACATACTCGAAAACAAGAAAAAAAATAAATGAAAACAAACCAAAAAAATATAATAAAACAAGTGAATGAACTGATTATACAGAGGCAATATTATACCATTCAGATTAATATCTGTAAGTACACACAATCGTTACGAAAAGCAACATGATATAAAAAAAACTGACTAATACAAATTGCAAATAAATGAGACATCATAATTTTTTCCATTGTACATAAAACGGAATTAAAAAAACTGCAAACTTGTCACGTCTCTTTACATATGTGTTGAATGTGTCACAAAATTCCAAATTTAATATATATTTTTCTAAATATACATAAAGTGAATTACCTGTTAATATTCTATTTTGTTTTTCAATATCATGATCATCTTCATCATCTGGTCCATAACCGGAACCACTGGATTCAAGGTCATGAGTCACCTCTCCATTATATCCACTTCCTTCGATTGCAGAGTCTTCTTCGTCTTTAAATGTAATATCACTACTGCTTCGTTGATTATTCTGGAACAAGTTCTTACTGTAGACATTATTTCATTAAAATATCCTATACTACTATACCAATTTTAATGCAAAACGCACTTAGCTACCAATTGCAATTTAATTAATTGTTTATTGAACAAAAGAAATTGACCAAGTATTTTGTATGTAGATGATTATAAATATTATCTTATCCACTGAAAGTAAAGAGATTAAGGAACGTTTCAAGTCTAGACCTTTCCTGTTGGATGATTTGCCGTCTGTACCTACTTAAGTTTCAAACTCTGTCCAACCTAAGCCACCGCAGTAATTTTATTATTTACACAGCAAGTTTTATGATTTGGGAGTAATAGTCATGATGGAAGGAGAACCAAAATATATGGTACACTTAACCAAAAAATATATGAGCCAATAATTATACAAAAATTTAGCAACCTAGCCTAACCTAAGATTAAGTTATGGGCAAGTTATATTATAAAAGAAATCTCAAAACAATAAATGTCTTGGATATGTATGTAGAAAGGGGGAGGGGACAATAAATTGTTCATTATTACAATGGGGTCCAGGAGTCAGGAAAATGCAAGGTAGACACAAATCTAAGTGATCTAAATACAGAAAAAATTAAAATGGAGGCAGGAGTACATGGAGAAAAATAAGCAGGAAAAAACGGTGTTTGGCCTACCCACTTAATAAGCCTTATGTGGGATGTTTTTACATCGTAAACATATACTTAGGTATCTTGCAAAAATATAAATAATATTTTGAACTACAAACAACAGACCCCGTATTGATAATTTATTCATTTGTAATAATTTTAGTACATGTTTTGCAATGATGAACATTTACTGAAAAATCTGCAACAATTAAAAGATATCGAAAATGTATTCACAGCCAATGTGCAAAAGCTAAAGGTTATCAAAGTTAATGCGAATCGGTAACAAATAAAAATAATAATATTTTTTCCTATATCTACTGATTAAACTTTGCAAGCTAAAAAATTTTGTTTGCAAGCTATTAAATTATTAACTAAAGTGTGTTATGAAAATAAACCTCACCGTATGCATAGTAATATTATTTGTATGAACCAAACCTTAGAAAGTTTTGATATTTATAATAAATGCTACACAGTTTAAAATCAGAAAAGTTTAATTATGCGGATAAGCGTTTCATTCTAAAACATCATAAATATTCAACTATTAAATTATTTTCAAAGCGCATTTCATGACAATTTCAATTTAATTGCAATACGAATAATTTTACAAATATACAATAGTTTAACTTTCTACAAAAGTTTGTATGAGATATATCGGTTACGCATTCATAAAATAGTTTAATTCCAGACAAATACCTATAAATTGTATTACAAAATTTGCACTATAATTCAATTTAGTTTAATATAATTCCTACCAACCAATATAATTCTCGGCTAGTTCGTTTCAGGCGAAACAGTAAAACGTGTTCTTTTAAGTGCAATTTTTTTACTATCTGTTTATTCTTTAAATAATGTATCCACAGTTAAGACTGAAACATCATAAAATTAGATTATTACCATCCCCCATAAGGTTTGTCACGTAAAACTCAAAGATCGTTGTGTGTGACGAATCTATTATTAAGCACATACTTTCCAATCTTACAGTAAGTTTTTGAAATACAAATAACATCTCTTACTATGTTTATTTGCTGTGCTAAACCAGTTTATATTCACAGCTAAAGACCTTTATGTTTTAATGGTTTACTGTCTCCACCAAGACAAAACACTTGTTTTAAGATTATCAGCGGTAAATAATATAAAATATTTGTCTCGTCATTTTTTAAAGCGTTAGAGGGCTATACTCTCTGGCATGGAAGTTGGCAAATTATATCTTCCGTTGCCCTTTCCGTTCGAACCTTGGCTATTAACAAGGTCATTTTGACTTTGTTTACAGCCCCTCTCAACAGTTCGATCGAACCATTGTCGCAGGTTATGCATCCATTAGTGTCTTCTTCTACCCGTTCCCCTTCAACTGTCGACTTGTCCTTGGACTATTAACTGTAGCAGGCGGTACTTAGTATGCCTCATGATATGTCCGAAGTATTTAAGCTTCCGTTTCTTTACAGTGAAGATTATTTCTTTGCTTTTGCCTATTCTCTGTACGTTGGTGATGTGGTCAGTCCAGGATATCAGAAGAATGCGGCGATATATCCACATCTCAAAATATTCTAGTTCCTTCAAGGTGGTTTCAGTTGTGGTCTATGTCTCTGCTCCATAGAAGACTGGGAAGACATAAAACTTGATAAGTTTTAATTTTAGTTCCATTGAGATTTTGCTTGTAAACAATGTTTTCATAGTGTTAAACCCGTTTCGCGCTTTTTCAATTCGTGCATTGGAGATTGTTGTGTTCTGCTGATAAGCATGCATTTAGTTTTGGTTGTATTGAGTGCTAAGCATAGGCGCAACTAGGGGGGGCTAGGGGGGCTTAGCCCCCCCTAGCTCACCATTAGCCCCCCCTTGAAATTTTAAATTTTTTGACCAGATTGTACAGCTAAATATTGTGTTGAAATCATTTTAAAAATATAAAATTAAACTTTAGAATAGAAATCAAGCAGTATCATCCGCCAATATCTGATACTACGAAATTGCTACCAGATATTGGCGCCACAATGTACTGAAATTTGGACATTTCTATCAGCCGGCCATCCCGCGACTTCAGCGCTGGCACGGCGCGGCGCTTACATACACTATCACCGGCACGAATGCTCAATCTATGTGAATATCGGTGTCGCAGTTTTAATAAATTGATTTTCTAATCTGACTATGTTGTATATTGAAAGAGACATTTGTTTAGATTTAGTTGTAGACGACTTTTCAAAGAAACAAAGAAAGTTAAAGTTAACTTTAAATTAAAAAGTCCCCCTGAATAAAATTTGTTCAATTTTGCACTGACAACTAGTCTTATTTTTGTTAAAATATTAATTAAAACAAATTTAGTTTCGACATTTTTTTATTGGGGTGATTCGCAATGAAACGGGACAAAGTGCCATGTCTAGACTCTTATTATTTTTATTAACTAACTTAATATAATAATTACACTATGTAATCCTTTACTAAAAATGTAACATGCATGTCATTGGTATTTTTTTTTCAAAACTCTACTGAGATCTGAGATTAGTATGGTGGCTATGGTTAGACGTAGTGGGTGACAATGTTCTTTATACGAAATTGATTATTGATTATTAAATGTGATTAATTTTTTTAGGGATTTTGGGGTAGTTTGGGCGTGGCACCTAAACAAAAATTTGCCACCTGAAAAAATGGCGGGCTGTTTGGGTTCTATTTTTATTCCATATATAGCCTTGGGGCTTAAGCCCCCCCAAAAAAACGACTCTAGTTGCGCCTATGGTGCTAAGCCATATTCTTAGCTTGTTTGTGTATGCTTTGCATGAGTCTTTGAAGTTCGTTGCAGTAATTTGCCAGTGCATCTCTGACCATTTCAGAGTATATATTGAACAGGAGCGGCGAGAGGACGCATCCCTGTCGTACACCCTTCTTAATATTTATATTCCCACTGTGTAAGACTGGTTATTATGCACAGATCCTCGCCATCAACATGCATCTTCCAGAGCATGTCCATGAGTTTATCATGTTTGACCTTATCAAACGCCTTGGCGAAGTCGATGAAGCACAAATGGACATTCTTGTGCATGTCTCTGCATCTTGAAATTAAAACTTGCGGAATACGAATTGTGACTGTGATATATTTGCTTCGCATTTATTATAAATTCTATTGTGCATGCTTTTGGTGAAAACTTTGGTGATCTGTCAAGCTTATTAAGCGATGTTGATCATTGTTTTTTGCGCTTATGTATGGCTACAAAGGTCGATCGAAGGCATTCCTCCAGAATCTCCCCTTTGTCGTAAAAGGTGTTAAAAAGGCTTGTCAGAATATTCGTTTCGCATAGAAGCTTTATGATCTCGCCCTGTATATTGTCGTGACCTGGTGTTTTGCCGTTTTTTAGCGATGACATGTCTTTTCCCACTTCAGATCTTCTTCTAACATGACACAAACATCTAAAGATTTGTCTTCAGGTATAGAGAATATTACATGAAAAATATTCAATCAGTAAAATATCAAAATTTACAAAAATCGTGAAAGTCGTTTCCGAGATTGAGGCGTTCCATACATTGTTGTAAAACATAATCATTTTACCTTACAACAAACATTACTTGCTTTTGAGTGGAACAAACGTTTAGCAGTGAACATTTGTCACCATCGGTACAAGAGTGTAAAAATAGCAATTATTTATTTACCACAAATTGTTATTTTAAAAAGTTTAAGTCCAAAATAAATAAATAATATAATAAAGGGTTACACTGATTTGTAAAAATTATTTATAAACAACTACTTTATAGGTATAGTAAGCTGAGCTTTGCAATCTAACTTTAATTTTTGCCAATGAAATGATATGGTGTCATAATATATTCAATTGTTCATTCGCACATTATTAAAACTGTTGGTGATGCATAAAAAGTACCTTCTAATTTGTGTAGGAATTATTTTATTAATTTTACCTGGGTCAGTGACTTCAGAATTTAATACAACTTATATTTGGCAGTCTTTTTATTTTTTCAGGTACTATTTCGTGTGTTGTGGTTAAAAACACTATCAAGTGATCCATATAGTAAATTTATTGAATTTACTTTACAAAATATTATTCAGCTCACGTATTCCCAGGACATAGATATTTCATCATTTTTTTAAATTACTAGGGAGAGACGACACACCTAACGTGAGTTGGAAGGCACAGTTGCTTATACATTAACTGAACGTAACAGATGGCATGTAGTTTTACTGCAAGTTTGTAGAAATATCGTTGGGAATATTATACTAAAATAGGTTTTACAATAAATAAACAAAGAAACACCAATATACAGATCCATATATAAGTTAGCTTGAAACGAGGAGGTAATATCGGATATAAAAAGCTCCAAAGTAAACAAAAAATAATTTTTACCGGTAATTTCAATACATCATTAAATAAAGGATACATGATATCAAGTAATTTTTTGTTGAAAACTTATATTGGATAATTTAATGAGATGAATCAATAAATCTAAAATTAATATATACATGTATATTAACAAAGTATATTGACTATTTTACAAATAGTTTATGAAAAACTTTACAATATGCTAAGCAATTTTTTTACTACGTTTTAATGTAGTAAAATACACAAAGTGTCATTAAATTATGCCCTTGAAAATCAAAAAACAAACCAACTTTTAACAAATATTTAAATATTAAAGAAATATTTTATTTAAAAAAGAAATTATAATCAACTAAAACATTCAACAACTCATTCTATAAATTATTTAATGTGCCATTGATATATTACAAAAGTGCTATTAATAAAACAAGGTGGTGGTTTCGTTTATTGTGTTATTAAAATATTTACATAATATTATAACTTTAAGCCATACCGAATAATTTGAAATGTATATACACAAGCATACAGAAATAATGCTGATGGACATTTAAAAATTGTATGAAAAAGCTAGAATATATCAAAAATAAAGCAAAATTGAAATATATAAGTAGTTAAATACAAATATTAACTTACTTATAAGCAGTTTAATCAAAATAGAATAGAATTATGTAAACCTTTAAGGTAGTAGGGCGAATTTTTGACAAAACCTCCACATTAACCGAATACAGATTGCAAATAGCGGTTAGGAGAGCAATGTGGGAGCTAAACTAATCAATAGTTGTTTTCTGCGCGTAGTCAACAGCATCTCGGTGACTCCCGCCATTTCTTAATTATGTTGGAAATACAAAAATGCTACAGTTATTTTAAACAATTTAGGCATATTTTTACTAAAAGCTTTTAGTGTTTAATAGTGATTTATTGCAGCTCTACTCAATATAGTATTGTCAATATCTTTTTAAGGTATGTTTGCCCATTAAAATATAGGCAATACTACTGGCTACAAAGAAATAATAAGAAACATACGAGTTAAATACCTAAGAGAAACTACAAGATACATCTAGAAGAACAAATATAGGAAAATTGTGAGAAGATGATAGAGGAAAAATATTGATTCAATACAAAATGTCAGAAATTCTTTAGAAATACCTAACTGCTAACCAACAATAGGAGGAGTAAAGAAAAAGTCCCTGCAATACTGAGGAGAGAAATAGAAAGTATATGGAGAATAAACTAAAAGATACAGAAGAAAATAAAACAAAACGAAAATAAAAAAGAAGAAAAATTATAAAGAATAAAAAATATAATGGAAATAAAACGTTAATGATAATAATTAATATAAATAATAATAGAAGGAATTGCAGTAAAAAAAGGAGTAAGACAAGAAAAAAACCCTAAAAGAAGAGGGTCTTCAGTAGCAA
>CM068980.1:169747-301511 GCA_035357415.1 Ophraella communa | reverse complement strand
GCATCCATGGGGTTTTACGGCACCACTTCCCCCGAATGCAGATTTAACATGGTTCAAGACTTGCTATCGAAAAATTGATTGCACCATTCGATTTAGCTACTAAAAAAATCGTATTTTCCATATTTTCAAGCATTTCAAAGAAGAACAAAATTTTCACTCAAGAAATGGGCAAGGCTAATAATACCTTTGAATTTGGTGTCTTCAAAATATGGTCAAAATCTAAATTAAGTTATTTTTGGTAAAAATGGTTTAGGTTTACTAGTTTAACCACGTAGAATACAAAAATGTCGTTAAAATTGCTAAAAAACAGATAGTTTAAAGAAAAAATGGCATTCATAGGGTTTTACGGCACCACTTTCCCCGAATGCAGATTTAACATGGTTCTAGACTTGTTATCGAAAAACTGATTGCACCAGTCGATTTAGCGACTAAAAAAACCGTATTTTCCATATTTTAAAGCATTTCAAACATGAACAAAATTTTCACTCAAGAAATGGGCAAGGCTAATAATACCTTTGAATTTGGTGTCTTCAAAATATGGTCAAAATCTAAATTAAGTTATTTTTGGTAAAAATGGTTTAGAACCACTAATTTGACCACGTAGAATACGAAAATGTCGTTAAAATTGCTGAAAAACAGATAGTTTCCAGAAAAAATGGCATTCATAGGGTTTTACGGCACCACTTCCAGCCGAATGCAGATTTAACATGGTTCTAGACTTGCTATCGAAAAACTGATTGCACCAGTCGATTCAGCGACTAAAAAACCCGTATTTTCCATATTTTTAAGCATTTCAAAGAAGAACAAAATTTTCACTCAAGAAATGGGCAAGACTAATACCTTTGAATTTGGTGTCTTCAAAATATGGTCAAAATCTAAATTAGGTTATTTTTGATAAAAATGGTTTAAAACCAATAATTTGACCACGTAGAATACGAAAATGGCGTTAAAATTGCTGAAAAACAGATAGTTTCCAGAAAAAATGGCATTCATAGGGTTTTACGGCACCACTTCCCCCGAATGCAGATTTAACATGGTTCTAGACTTGCTATCGAAAAACTGATTGCACCAGTCGATTCAGCGACTAAAAAACCCGTATTTTCCATATTTTTAAGCATTTCAAAGAAGAACAAAATTTTCACTCAAGAAATGGGCAAGGCTAATACCTTTGAATTTGGTGTCTTCAAAATAGGTCAAAATCTAAATTAAGTTATTTTTGGTAAAAATGGTTTAGGTCCACTAATTTGACCACGTAGAATACGAAAATGGCGTTAAAATTGCTAAAATACAGATAGTTTCCAGAAAAAATGGCATCCATAGGGTTTTATGACACCACTTCCCCCGAATGCAGATTTAACATGGTTCTTTACTTGCTATCGAAAAACTGATTGCACTATTCGATTCAGCGATTAAAATACCGTATTTTCCATATTTTCAAGCATTTCAAAGAAGAACAAAATTTTCACTCAAGAAATGAGCAAGGCTAATACCTTTGAATTTGGTGTCTTCAAAATAGGTCACAATCTAAATTAGGTTATTTTTGGTAAACATGGTTTAGAACCACTAATTTGACCACGTAGAATACGAAAATGGCGTTAAAATTGCTGAAAAACAGATAGTTTCCAGAAAAAATGGCATTCATAGGGTTTTACGGCACCACTTCCCCGAATGCAGATTTAACATGGTTCTTTTCTTGCTATCGAAAAACTGATTGCACCATTCGATTCAGCGACCAAAATACCGTATTTTCCATATTTTCAAGCATTTCAAAGAAGAACAAAATTTTCACTCAAGAAATGGGCAAGGCTAATACCTTTGAATTTGGTGTCTTCAAAATATGGTCAAAATCTAAATTAAGTTATTTTTGGTAAAAATGGTTTAGAACCACTAATTTGACCACGTAGAATACGAAAATGGCGTTAAAATTGCTGAAAAACAGATAGTTTCCAGAAAAAATGGCATTCATAGGGTTTTACGGCACCACTTCCCCCCGAATGCAGATTTAACATGGTTCTAGACTTGCTATCGAAAAACTGATTGCACCAGTCGATTCAGCGACTAAAAAAACCGTATTTTCCATATTTTCAAGCATTTCAAAGAAGAAAAAAATTTGCACTCAAGAAATGGGCAAGGCTAATACCTTTGAATTTGGTGTCTTCAAAATATGGTCAAAATCTAAATTAAATTATTTTTGGTAAAAATGGTTTAAAACCACTAATTTGACAACGTAGAATACGAAAATGACGTTAAAATTTCTGAAAAACAGATAGTTTCCAGAAAAAATGGCATTCATAGGGTTTTACGGCACCACTTCCCCCCGAATGCCGATTTAACATGGTTCTAGACTTGCTAACAAAAAACTGATTGCACCAGTCGATTCAGCGACTAAAACAACCATATTTTCCATATTTTCAAGCATTTCAAAGAAGAACAAATTTTTCACTCAAGAAATGGGCAAGGCTAATACCTTTGAATTTGGTGTCTTCAAAATTTGGTTAAAATCTAATTTGTTATTTTTGGTAAAAATGGTTTAGAACCACTAATTTGACCACGTAGAATACGAAAATGGCGTTAAAATTGCTAAAATACAGATAGTTTTCAGAAAAAATGGCATCCATAGGGTTTTACGGCACCACTTCCCCCGAATGCAGATTTAACATGGTTCTTTACTTGCTATCGAAAAACTGATTGCACCATTTGATTCAGCGACTAAAATACCGTATTTTTCATATTTTCAAGCATTTCAAAGAAGAACAAAATTTTCACTCAAGAAATGGGCAAGGCTAATACCTTTGAATTTGGTGTCTTCAAAATAGGTCAAAATCTAAATTAAGTTATTTTTGGTAAAAATGGTTTAGGTCCACTAATTTGACCACGTAGAATACGAAAATGGCGTTAAAATTGCTAAAATACAGATAGTTTTCAGAAAAAATGGCATCCATAGGGTTTTA
The DNA here is from genome assembly GCA_035357415.1 of Ophraella communa. Classification (NCBI taxonomy): domain Eukaryota; kingdom Metazoa; phylum Arthropoda; class Insecta; order Coleoptera; family Chrysomelidae; genus Ophraella; species Ophraella communa. The sequence continues at coordinate 298,560 of CM068980.1, read as the reverse complement.
CGGCACCACTTCCCCCGAATGCAGATTTAACATGGTTCTAGACTTGCTATCGAAAAACTGATGGCACCAGTCAATTCAGCGACTAAAAAAACCGTATTTTCCATATTTTCAAGCATTTCAAAGAAGGACAAAATTTTCACTTAATAAATGGGCAAGAATTTGGTGTCTTTAAAATTTGGTCAAAATCTAATTTGTTATTTTTGGTAAAAATGGTTTAGAACCACTAATTTGACCACGTAGAATACGAAAATGGCGTTAAAATTGCTGAAAAACAGATAGTTTCCAGAAAAAATGGCATTCATAGGCTTTTACGGCACCACTTCCCCCCGAATGCCGATTTAACATAGTTCTAGACTTGCTAACAAAAAACTGATTGCACCAGTCGATTCAGCGACTAAAACAACCATATTTGCCATATTTTCAAGCATTTCAAAGAAGAACAAATTTTTCACTCAAGAAATGGGCAAGGCTAATACCTTTGAATTTGGTGTCTTCAAAATATGGTCAAAATCTAAATTAAGTTGTTTTTGGTAAAAATGGTTTAAAACCACCAATTTGACAACGTAGAATACAAAAATGACGTTAAAATTTCTGAAAAACAGATAGTTTCCAGAAAAAATGGCATCCATAAGGTTTTACGGCACCACTTCCCCCCGAATGCCGATTTAACATGGTTCTAGACTTGCTAACAAAAAACTGATTGCACCAGTCGATTCAGCGACTAAAAAACCATATTTTCCATATTTTTAAGCATTTCAAAGAAGAACAAAATTTTCACTCAAGAAATGGGCAAGGCTAATACCTTTGAATTTGGTGTCTTCAAAATAGGTCAAAATCTAAATTAGATTATTTTTGGTAAAAATGGTTTAGAACCACTAATTTGACCACGTAGAATACGAAAATGGCGTTAAAATTGCTAGAATACAGATAGTTTTCAGAAAAAGTGGCATCCATAGGGTTTTACGGCATCACTTCCCGCCGAATGCAGATTTAACATGGTTCTAGACTTGCTATCGAAAAACTGATTGCACCAGTCGATTCAACGATTAAAAAAACCGTATTTTCCATATTTTTAAGCATTTTAAAGAAGAACAAAATTTTCACTCAAGAAATGGGCAAGGCTAATACCTTTGAATTTGGTGTCTTCAAAAAAGGTCAAAATCTAAATTAGGTTATATTTGATAAAAATGGTTTAAAACCACTAATTTGACCACGTAGAATACGAAAATGGCGTTAAAATTGCTAAAAAACAGATAGTTTCCAGAAAAAATGGCATTCATAGGGTTTTACGGCACTACTTCCCCCGAATGCAGATTTAACATGGTTCTAGACTTGTTAACGAAAAACTGATTGCACCAGTCGATTCAGCGACTAAAAAAACCGTATTTTCCATATTTTCAAGCATTTCAAAGAAGAACAAAATTTTCACTCAAGAAATGGGCAAGGCTAATACCTTTGAATTTGGTGTCTTCAAAATATGGTCAACTACTAAATTAAGTTATTTTCGGTAAAAATGGTTTAGAACAACTAATTTGACCACGTAGAATACGAAAATGTCGTTAAAATTGCTGAAAAACAGATAGTTTCCAGAAAAAATGGCATTCATAGGGTTTTACGGCACCACTTCCCCCGAATGCAGATTTAACATGGTTCTAGACTTGCTATCGAAAAACTGATTGCACCAGTCGATTTAGCGACTAAAAAAACCGTATTTTCCATATTTTAAAGCATTTCAAACAAGAACAAAATTTTCACTCAAGAAATGGGAAAGACTAATACCTTTGAATTTGGTTCTTCAAAATATGGTCAATTACTTAATTAAGTTGTTTTTGGTAAAAATGGTTTAGAACAACTAATTTGACCACGTAGAATACGAAAATGGCGTTAAAATTGCTAAAAAACAGATAGTTTCCAGAAAAAATGGCATCCATGGGGTTTTACGGCACCACTTCCCGCCGAATGCAGATTTAACATGGTTCTAGACTTGCTATCGAAAAACTGATGGCACCAGTCAATTTAGCGACTGAAAAAACCGTATTTTCTATATTTCCAAGCATTCCAAAGAAGGACAAAATTTTCACTTAATAAATGGGCAAGAATTTGGTGTCTTCAAAATTTGGTCAAAATCTAAATTAGGTTATTTTTGGTAAAAATGGTTTAGAACCACTAATTTGACCACGTAGAATACAAAAATGGCGTTAAAATTGCTAAAAAACAGATAGTTTCCAGAAAAAATGGCATTCATAGGGTTTTACGGCACCACTTTCCCCGAATGCAGATTTAACATGGTTCTAGACTTGTTATCGAAAAACTGATTGCACCAGTCGATTTAGCGACTAAAAAAACCGTATTTTCCATATTTTAAAGCATTTCAAACATGAACAAAATTTTCACTCAAGAAATGGGCAAGGCTAATAATACCTTTGAATTTGGTGTCTTCAAAATATGGTCAAAATCTAAATTAAGTTATTTTTGGTAAAAATGGTTTAGAACCACTAATTTGACCACGTAGAATACGAAAATGTCGTTAAAATTGCTGAAAAACAGATAGTTTCCAGAAAAAATGGCATTCATAGGGTTTTACGGCACCACTTTCCCCGAATGCAGATTTAACATGGTTCTAGACTTGTTATCGAAAAACTGATTGCACCAGTCGATTTAGCGACTAAAAAAACCGTATTTTCCATATTTTAAAGCATTTCAAACATGAACAAAATTTTCACTCAAGAAATGGGCAAGGCTAATAATACCTTTGAATTTGGTGTCTTCAAAATATGGTCAAAATCTAAATTAAGTTATTTTTGGTAAAAATGGTTTAGAACCACTAATTTGACCACGTAGAATACGAAAATGTCGTTAAAATTGCTGAAAAACGGATAGTTTCCAGAAAAAATGGCATTCATAGGGTTTTACGGCACCACTTCCAGCCGAATGCAGATTTAACATGGTTCTAGACTTGCTATCGAAAAACTGATTGCACCATTCGATTCAGCGACTAAAAAAACCGTATTTTTTATTTTTCAAGCATTTCAAAGAAGAAAAAAATTTTCACTCAAGAAATGGGCAAGGCTAATACCTTTTAATTTGGTGTCTTCAAAATAGGTCAAAATCTAAATTATGTTATTTTTGGTAAAAATGGTTTAGAACCACTAATTTGACCACTTAGAATACGAAAATGGCGTTAAAATTGCTAAAAAACAGATAGTTTCCAGAAAAAATGGCATTCATAGGTTTTTACGGCACCACTTTCCCCGAATGCAGATTTAACATGGTTCTAGACTTGTTATCGAAAAACTGATTGCACCAGTCGATTTAGCGACTAAAAAACCGTATTTTCCATATTTTAAAGCTTTTCAAACATGAACAAAATTTTCACTCAAGAAATGGGCAAGGCTAATAATACCTTTGAATTTGGTGTCTTCAAAATATGGTCAAAATCTAAATTAAGTTATTTTTGGTAAAAATGGTTTAGAACCACTAATTTGACCACGTAGAATACAAAAATGGCGTTAAAATTGCTAAAATACAGATAGTTTCCAGAAAAAATGGCATCCATAGGGTTTTACGGCACCACTTCCAGCCGAATGCAGATTTAACATGGTTCTAGACTTGCTATCGAAAAACTGATTGCACCAGTCGATTCAGCGACTAAAAAACCCGTATTTTCCATATTTTTAAGCATTTCAAAGAAGAACAAAATTTTCACTCAAGAAATGGGCAAGGCTAATACCTTTGAATTTGGTGTCTTCAAAATATGGTCAAAATCTAAATTAGGTTAATTTTGATAAAAATGGTTTAAAACCAATAATTTGACCACGTAGAATACGAAAATGGCGTTAAAATTCCTGAAAAACAGATAGTTTCCAGAAAAAATGGCATTCATAGGGTTTTACGGCACCACTTCCCCCGAATGCAGATTTAACATGGTTCTAGACTTGCTATCGAAAAACTGATTGCACCAGTCGATTCAGCGACTAAAAAACCCGTATTTTCCATATTTTTAAGCATTTCAAAGAAGAACAAAATTTTCACTCAAGAAATGGGCAAGGCTAATACCTTTGAATTTGGTGTCTTCAAAATATGGTCAAAATCTAAATTAAGTTATTTTTGGTAAAAATGGTTTAGGGCCACTAATTTGACCACGTAGAATACAAAAAAGGCGTTAAAATTGCTAAAATACAGATAGTTTCCAGAAAAAATGGCATCCATAGGGTTTTTCGGCACCACTTCCCCCGAATGCAGATTTAACATGGTTCTAGACTTGCTATCGAAAAACTGATTGCACCAGTCGATTCAACGATTAAAAAAACCGTATTTTCCATATTTCCAAGCATTTTAAAGAAGAACAAAATTTTCACTCAAGAAATGGGCAAGGCTAATACCTTTGAATTTGGTGTCTTCAAAACAGGTCAAAATCTAAATTCGATTATTTTTGGTAAAAATGTTTTAGAACCACTAATTTGACCACGTAGAATACGAAAATGGCGTTAAAATTGCTGAAAAACAGATAGTTTCCAGAAAAAATGGGATCCATAGGGTTTTACGGCACCACTTCCAGCCGAATGCAGATTTAACATAGTTCTAGACTTGCTATCGAAAAACTGATTGCACCATTCGATTCAGCGACTAAAAAACCCGTATTTTCCATATTTTCAAGCATTTCAAAGAAGAACAAAATTTTCACTCAAGAAATGGGCAAGGCTAATACCTTTGAATTTGGTGTCTTCAAAATATGGTCAAAATCTAAATTAAGTTATTTTTGGTAAAAATGGTTTAGAACCACTAATTTGACCACGTAGAATACGAAAATGGCGTTAAAATTGCTAAAATACAGATAGTTTCCAGAAAAAATGGCATCCATAGGGTTTTACGGCACCACTTCCCGCCGAATGCAGATTTAACATGGTTCTAGACTTGCTATCGAAAAACTGATTGCACCAGTCGATTCAGCGACTAAAAAACCCGTATTTTCCATATTTTTAAGCATTTCAAAGAAGAACAAAATTTTCACTCAAGAAATGGGCAAGGCTAATACCTTTGAATTTGGTGTCTTCAAAATATGGTCAAAATCTAAATTAGGTTATTTTTGATAAAAATGGTTTAAAACCAATAATTTGACCACGTAGAATACGAAAATGGCGTTAAAATTGCTGAAAAACAGATAGTTTCCAGAAAAAATGGCATTCATAGGGTTTTACGGCACCACTTCCCCCGAATGCAGATTTAACATGGTTCTAGACTTGCTATCGAAAAACTGATTGCACCAGTCGATTTAGCGACTAAAAAAACCGTATTTTCCATATTTTCAAGCATTTCAAAGAAGAACAAAATTTTCACTCAAGAAATGGGAAAGGGTAATACCTTTGAATTTGGTGTCTTCAAAATTGGTCAAAATCTAAATTAGGTTATTTTTGGTAAAAATGGTTTAGAACCACTAATTTGACCACGTAGAATACAAAAATGGCGTTAAAATTGCTAAAAAACAGATAGTTTCCAGAAAAAATGGCATCCATGGGGTTTTACGGCACCACTTCCCCCGAATGCAGATTTAACATGGTTCTAGGCTTGCTATCGAAAAACTGATTGCACCAGTCGATTTAGCGACTAAAAAAACCGTATTTTCCATATTTTCAAGCATTTCAAAGAAGAACAAAATTTTCACTCAAGAAATGGGAAAGGCTAATAATACCTTTGAATTTGGTGTCTTCAAAATAGGTCAAAATCTAAATTAGGTTATTTTTGGTAAAAATGGTTTAAAACCACTAATTTGACCACGTAGAATACAAAAATGGCGTTAAAATTGCTAAAATACAGATAGTTACCAGAAAAAATGGCATCCATGGGGTTTTACGGCACCACTTTCCCCGAATGCAGATTTAACATGGTTCTAGGCTTGCTATCGAAAAACTGATTGCACCAGTCGATTTAGCGACTAAAAAAACCGTATTTGCCATATTTTTAAGCATTTCAAAGAAGAACAAAATTTTCACTCAAGAAATGGGCAAGGCTAATACCTTTGAATTTCGTGTCTTCAAAATATGGTTAAAATCTAAATTAAGTTATTTTTGGTAAAAATGGTTTAGAACAACTAAATTGACCACGTAGAATACGAAAATGGCGTTAAAATTGCTAAAATACAGATAGTTACCAGAAAAAATGGCATCCATGGGGTTTTACGGCACCACTTTCCCCGAATGCAGATTTAACATGGTTCTAGGCTTGCTATCGAAAAACTGATTGCACCAGTCGATTTAGCGACTAAAAAACCGTATTTTCTGTATTTCCAAGCATTCCAAAGAAGGACAAAATTTTCACTCAAGAAATGGGCAAGGCTAATACCTTTGAATTTGGTGTCTTCAAAATATGGTCAAAATCTAAATTAAGTTATTTTTGGTAAAAATGGTTTAGGTCCACTAATTTGACCACGTAGAATACAAAAATGGCGTTAAAATTGCTAAAATACAGATAGTTTCCAGAAAAAATGGCATCCATAGGGTTTTACGGCACCACTTCCCCCGAATGCAGATTTAACATGGTTCTAGGCTTGCTATCGAAATACTGATTGCTTCAGTCGATTTAGCGACTAATAAAACCGTATTTTCCATATTTTCAAGCATTTTAAAGAAGAACAAAATTTTCACTCAAGAAATGGGAAAGGCTAATACCTTTGAATTTGGTGTCTTCAAAATTTGGTCAATTACTAAATTAAGTTATTTTTGGTAAAAATGGTTTAGAACAACTAATTTGACCACGTAGAATACGAAAATGTCGTTAAAATTGCTGAAAAACAGATAGTTTCCAAAAAAAATGGCATTCATAGGGTTTTAAGGCACCACTTCCCCCGAATGCAGATTTAACATGGTTCTAGACTTGCTATCGAAAAACTGATTGCACCAGTCGATTTAGCGACTAAAAAAACCGTATTTGCCATATTTTTAAGCATTTCAAAGAAGAACAAAATTTTCACTCAAGAAATGGGCAAGGCTAATACCTTTAAATTTCGTGTCTTCAAAATATGGTCAAAATCTAAATTAAGTTATTTTTGGTAAAAATGGTTTAGAACAACTAAATTGACCACGTAGAATACGAAAATGGCGTTAAAATTGCTGAAAAACAGATAGTTTCCAGAAAAAATGGCATCCATGGGGTTTTACAGCACCACTTCCCCCGAATGCAGATTTAACATGGTTCTAGACTTGCTATCAAAAAATTGATTGCACCATTCGATTTAGCGACTAAAAAAATCGTATTTTCCATATTTTCAAGCATTTCAAAGAAGAACAAAATTTTCACTCAAGAAATGGGCAAGGCTAATACCTTTGAATTTGGTGTCTTCAAAATAGGTCAAAATGTAAATTAGGTTATTTTTGGTAAAAATGGTTTAGGTCCACTAATTTGACCACGTAGAATACAAAAATGGCGTAAAAATTGCTAAAATACAGATAGTTTCCAGAAAAAATGGCATCCATAGGGTTTTACGGCACCACTTCCCCCGAATGCAGATTTAACATGGTTCTAGGCTTGCTATCGAAAAACTGATTGCACCAGTCGATTTAGCGACTAAAAAAACCGTATTTTCCATATTTTCAAGCATTTCAAAGAAGAACAAAATTTTCACTCAAGAAATGGGCAAGGCTAATACCTTTGAATTTGGTGTCTTCAAAATAGGTCAAAATGTAAATTAGGTTATTTTTGGTAAAAATGGTTTAGGTCCACTAATTTGACCACGTAGAATACGAAAATGGCGTTAAAATTGCTGAAAAACAGATAGTTTCCAAAAAAAATGGCATCCATGGGGTTTTACAGCACCACTTCCCCCGAATGCAGATTTAACATGGTTCTAGCCTTGCTATTGAAATCTGATTGCACCAGTCGATTTAGCGACTAAAAAAACCGTATTTTCCATATTTCCAAGCATTTCAAAGAAGGACAAAATTTTCACTTAATAAATGGGCAAGAATTTGATGTCTTCAAAATTTGGTTAAAATCTAATTTGTTATTTTTGGTAAAAATGGTTTAGAACCACTAATTTGACCACGTAGAATACGAAAATGGCGTTAAAATTGCTAAAAAACAGATAGTTTCCAAAAAAAATGGCATCCATTGGGTTTTACTGCACCACTTCCCCCGAATGCAGATTTAACATGGTTCTAGACTTGCTATTGAAAAACTGATTGTACCAGTCGATTTGGCGACTAAAAAAACAGTATTTTCCATATTTTTAAGCATTTCAAAGAAGAACAAAATTTTCACTCAAGAAATGGGCAAGGCTAATACCTTTGAATTTGGTGTCTTCAAAATATGGTCAAAATCTAAATTAAGTTATTTTTGGTAAAAATGGTTTAGGTCCACTAATTTGACCACGTAGAATACCAAAATGGCGTTAAAATTGCTGAAAAACAGATAGTTTCCAGAAAAAATGGCATCCATGGGGTTTTACAGCACCACTTCCCCCGAATGCAGATTTAACATGGTTCTAGACTTGCTATCGAAATCTGATTGCACCAGTCGATTTAGCGACTAAAAAAACAGTATTTGCCATATTTTTAAGCATTTCAAAGAAGAACAAAATTTTCACTCAAGAAATGGGCAAGGCTAATACCTTTGAATTTGGTGTCTTCAAAATATGGTCAAAATCTAAATTAAGTTATTTTTGGTAAAAATGGTTTAGAACCACTAATTTGACCACGTAGAATACGAAAATGGCGTTAAAATTGCTAAAATACAGATAGTTTTCAGAAAAAGTGGCATCCATACGGTTTTACGGCACCACTTCCCCCGAATGCAGATTTAACATGGTTCTAGACTTGCTATCGAAAAACTGATTGCACCATTCGATTCAGCGACTAAAAAAACCGTATTTTTTATATTTTCAAGCATTTCAAAGAAGAACAAAATTTTCACTCAAGAAATGGGCAAGGCTAATACCTTTGAATTTGGTGTCTTCAAAATAGGTCAAAATCTAAATTATGTTATTTTTGGTAAAAATAGTTTAGAACCACTAATTTGACCACGTAGAATACGAAAATGGCGTTAAAATTGCTAAAATACAGATAGTTTCCAGAAAAAATGGCATCCATAGGGTTTTTCGGCACCACTTCCCCACCGAATGCAGATTTAACATGGTTCTAGACTTGCTATCGAAAAACTGATTGCACCATTCAATTCAGCGACTAAAAAAACCGTATTTTTCATTTTTCAAGCATTTCAAAGAAGAAAAAAATTTTCACTCAAGAAATGGGCAAGGCTAATACCTTTTAATTTGGTGTCTTCAAAATAGGTCAAAATCTAATTTATGTTATTTTTGGTAAAAATGGTTTAGAACCACTAATTTGACCACGTAGAATACGAAAATGGCGTTAAAATTGCTAAAAAACAGATAGTTTCCAGAAAAAATGGCATTCATAGGTTTTTACGGCACCACTTTCCCCGAATGCAGATTTAACATGGTTCTAGACTTGTTATTGAAAAACTGATTGCACCAGTCGATTTAGCGACTAAAAAAACCGTATTTTTCATATTTTAAAGCATTTCAAACAAGAACAAAATTTTCACTCAAGAAATGGGCAAGGCTAATAATACCTTTGAATTTGGTGTCTTCAAAATATGGTCAAAATCTAAATTAAGTTATTTTTGGTAAAAATGGTTTAGAACCACTAATTTGACCACGTAGAATACGAAAATGTCGTTAAAATTGCTGAAAAACAGATAGTTTCCAGAAAAAATGGCATTCATAGGGTTTTACGGCACCACTTTCCCCGAATGCAGATTTAACATGGTTCTAGACTTGTTATCGAAAAACTGATTGCACCAGTCGATTTAGCGACTAAAAAACCGTATTTTCCATATTTTAAAGCTTTTCAAACATGAACAAAATTTTCACTCAAGAAATGGGCAAGGCTAATAATACCTTTGAATTTGGTTCTTCAAAATATGGTCAATTACTTAATTAAGTTGTTTTTGGTAAAAATGGTTAAGAACAACTAATTTGAACACGTAGAATACGAAAATGGCGTTAAAATTGCTGAAAAACAGATAGTTTCCAGAAAAAATGGCATCCATAGGGTTTTACGGCACCACTTTCCCCGAATGCAGATTTAACATGGTTCTAGGCTTGCTATCGAAAAACTGTTTGTACCATTCGATTTAGCGACCAAAAAAACCGTTTTTTCCATATTTTCGAGCATTTCGAAGAAGAACAAAATTTTCACTCAAGAAATGGGCAAGGCTAATACCTTTGAATTTGGTGTCTTCAAAATAGGTCAAAATCTAATTTATGTTATTTTTGGTAAAAATGGTTTAGAACTACTAATTTGACCAAGTAGAATACGAAAATGGCGTTAAAATTGCTAAAATACAGATAGTTTCCAGAAAAAATGGCATCCATAGGGTTTTACGTCACCACTTCCCCCGAATGCAGATTTAACATGGTTCTAGACTTGCTATCGAAAAACTGTTTGTACCATTCGATTTAGCGACCAAAAAAACCGTATTTTCCATATTTTTAAGCATTTCAAAGAAGAACAAAATTTTCACTCAAGAAATGGGCAAGGCTAATACCTTTTAATTTGGTGTCTTCAAAATAGGTCAAAATCTAAATTATGTTATTTTTGGTAAAAATAGTTTAGAACCACTAATTTGACCACGTAGAGTACGAAAATGGCGTTAAAATTGCTAAAATACAGATAGTTTCCAGAAAAAATGGCATCCATAGGGTTTTTCGGCACCACTTCCCCACCGAATGCAGATTTAACATGGTTCTAGACTTGCTATCGAAAAACTGATTGAACCATTCGATTCAGCGACTAAAAAAACCGTATTTTTTATATTTTCAAGCATTTCAAAGAAGGACAAAATTTTCACTTAATAAATGGGCAAGGCTAATACCTTTTAATTTGGTGTCTTCAAAATAGGTCAAAATCTAAATTAGGTTATTTTTGGTAGAAATGGTTTAGAACCACTAATTTGACCACGTAGAATACGAAAATGGCGTTAAAATTGCTAAAAAAACAGATAGTTTCCAGAAAAAACGGCACCATTTTCCCCGAATGCAGATTTAACATGGTTCTAGACTTGCTATCGAAAAACTGATTGCACCAGTCGATTCAGCGACTAAAAAAACCGTATTTTCCATATTTTCAAGCATTTTAAAGAAGAACAAAATTTTCACTCAAGAAATGGGCAAGGCTAATACCTTTGAATTTGGTGTCTTCAAAATATGGTCAAAATCTAAATTAAGGTATTTTTGGTAAAAATGGTTTAGAACCACTAATTTGACCACGTAGAATACGAAAATGTCGTTAAAATTGCTGAAAAACAGATAGTTTCCAGAAAAAATGGCATTCATAGGGTTTTACGGCACCACTTTCCCCGAATGCAGATTTAACATGGTTCTAGACTTGTTATCGAAAAACTGATTGCACCAGTTGATTTAGCGACTAAAAAAACCGTATTTTCCATATTTTAAAGCATTTCAAACATGAACAAAATTTTCACTTAAGAAATGGGCAAGGATAATACCTTTGAATTTGGTGTCTTCAAAATATGGTCAATTACTAAATTAAGTTATTTTTGGTAAAAATGGTTTAGGTCCACTAATTTGACCACGTAGAATACAAAAATGGCGTTAAAATTGCTAAAATACAGATAGTTTCCAAAAAAAATGGCATCCATGGGGTTTTACAGCACCACTTCCCCCGAATGCAGATTTAACATGGTTCTAGGCTTGCTATTGAAAAACTGATTGCACCAGTCGATTTAGCGACTACAAAAACCGTTTTTTTCATATTTTCAAGCATTTCAAAGAAGAACAAAATTTTCACTTAAGAAATGGGCAAGGATAATACCTTTGAATTTGGTGTCTTCAAAATAGGTCAAAATCTAATTTATGTTATTTTTGGTAAAAATGGTTTAGAACCACTAATTTGACCACTTAGAATACAAAAATGGCGTTAAAATTGCTAAAATACAGATAGTTTCCAGAAAAAATGGCATCCATAGGGTTTTACGGCACCACTTCCAGCCGAATGCAGATTTAACATGGTTCTAGACTTGCTATCATAAAACTGATTGCACCAGTCGATTCAGCGACTAAAAAACCCGTATTTTCCATATTTTTAAGCATTTCAAAGAAGAACAAAATTTTCACTCAACAAATGGGCAAGGCTAATACCTTTGAATTTGGTGTCTTCAAAATATGGTCAAAATCTAAATTAAGTTATTTTGGGTAAAAATGGTTTAGAACCGCTAATTTGACCACGTAGAATACAAAAATGGCGTTAAAATTGCTAAAATACAGATAGTTTCCAGAAAAAATGGCATCCATAGGGTTTTACGGCACCACTTCCAGCCGAATGCAGATTTAACATGGTTCTAGACTTGCTATCGAAAAACTGATTGCACCAGTCGATTCAGCGACTAAAAAACCTGTATTTTCCATATTTTTAAGCATTTCAAAAAAGAACAAAATTTTCACTCAAGAAATGGGCAAGACTAATACCTTTGAATTTGGTGTCTTCAAAATATGGTCAAAATCTATATTAAGTTATTTTTGGTAAAAATGGTTTAGAACCACTAATTTGACTACGTAGAATACGAAAATGGCGTTAAAATTGCTAAAAAACAGATAGTTTCCAGCAAAAATGGCATCCATAGGGTTTTACGGCACCACTTCCCCTGAATGCAAATTTAACATGGTTCTAGACTTGCTATCGAAAAACTGACTGCACCAGTCGATTAAGCGCCTAAAAAAACCCTGTTTTCCATATTTTTAAGCATTTGAAAGAAAACAAAATTTTCACTCAAGAAATGGGCAAGGCTAATACCTTTGAATTTGGTGTCTTCAAAATAGGTCAAAATGTAAATTAGGTTATTTTTGGTAAAAATGGTTTAGGTCCACTAATTTGACCACGTAGAATACAAAAATGGCGTTAAAATTGCTAAAATACAGATAGTTTCCAAAAAAAATGGCATCCATAGGGTTTTACGGCGCCACTTCCAGCCGAATGCAGATTTAACATGGTTCTAGACTTGCTATCGAAAAACTGATTGCACCAGTCGATTCAGCGACTAAAAAACCCGTATTTTCCATATTTTTAAGCATTTTAAAGAAGAACAAAATTTTCACTCAAGATATGGTGAATTTGGTGTCTTCAAAATATGGTCAAAATCTAAATTAGGTTATTTTTGATAAAAATGGTTTAAAACCAATAATTTGACAACGTAGAATACGAAAATGGCGTTAAAATTGCTGAAAAACAGATAGTTTCCAGAAAAAATGGCATTCATAGGGTTTTACGGCACCACTTCCGCCGAATGCAGATTTAACATGGTTCTAGACTTGCTATCGAAAAACTGATTGAACCATTCGATTCAGCGACTAAAAAAACCGTATTTTTTATATTTTCAAGCATTTCAAAGAAGGACAAAATTTTCACTTAATAAATGGGCAAGAATTTGGTGTCTTCAAAATTTGGTCAAAATCTAATTTGTTATTTTTGGTAAAAATGGTTTAGAACCACTAATTTGACCACGTAGAATACAAAAATGGCGTTAAAATTGCTAAAAAACAGATAGTTTCCAGAAAAAACGGCACCATTTCCCCCGAATGCAGATTTAACATGGTTCTAGACTTGCTATTGAAAAACTGATTGCACCAGTCGATTTAGCGACTAAAAAAACAGTATTTTCCATATTTTCAAGCATTTCAAAGAAGAACAAAATTTTCACTCAAGAAATGGGCAAGGCTAATACCTTTGAATTTGGTGTCTTCAAAATAGGTCAAAATCTAAATTAGATAATTTTTGGTAAAAATGGTTTAGAACCACTAATTTGACCACGTAGAATACGAAAATGGCGTTAAAATTGCTGAAAAACAGATAGTTTCCAGAAAAAATGGCATTCATAGGGTTTTACGGCACCACTTCCCCCGAATGCAGATTTAATATGGATCTAGACTTGCTATCGAAAAATTGATTGCACCATTCGATTTAGCGACTAAAAAAACCGTATTTTCCATATTTTCAAGCATTTCAAAGAAGAACAAAATTTTCACTCAAGAAATGGGAAAGGCTAATACCTTTGAATTTGGTTCTTCAAAATATGGTCAATTACTAAATTAAGTTATTTTTGGTAAAAATGGTTTAGAACAACTAATTTGACCACGTAGAATACAAAAATGGCGGTAAAATTGCTGAAAAACAGATAGTTTCCAGAAAAAATGGCATCCATGGGGTTTTACGGCACCACTTCCCCCGAATGCAGATTTAACATGGTTCTAGGCTTGCTATCGAAAAACTGATTGCACCAGTCGATTTAGCGACTAAAAAAACCGTATTTTCCATATTTTCAAGCATTTCAAAGAAGAACAAAATTTTCACTCAAGAAATGGGCAAGGCTAATACCTTTGAATTTGGTGTCTTCAAAATAGGTCAAAATGTAAATTAGGTTATTTTTGGTAAAAATGGTTTAGGTCCACTAATTTGACCACGTAGAATACAAAAATGGCGTAAAAATTGCTAAAATACAGATAGTTTCCAGAAAAAATGGCATCCATAGGGTTTTACGGCACCACTTCCCCCGAATGCAGATTTAACATGGTTCTAGACTTGCTATCGAAAAATTGATTGCACCATTCGATTTAGCGACTAAAAAAATCGTATTTTCCATATTTTCAAGCATTTCAAAGAAGAACAAAATTTTCACTCAAGAAATGGGCAAGGCTAATACCTTTGAATTTGGTGTCTTCAAAATATGGTCAAAATCTAAATTAAGTTATTTTTGGTAAAAATGGTTTAGAACCACTAATTTGACCACGTAGAATACGAAAATGGCGTTAAAATTGCTAAAAAACAGATAGTTTCCAGAAAAAATGGCATCCATGGGGTTTTACGGCACCACTTTCCCCGAATGCAGATTTAACATGGTTAAAGACTTGCTATCGAAAAATTGATTGCACCATTCGATTTAGCGACTAAAAAAACCGTATTTTCCATATTTTTAAGCATTTTAAAGAAGAACAAAATTTTCACTCAAGAAATGGGCAAGGCTAATACCTTTGAATTTGGTGTCTTCAAAACAGGTCAAAATCTAAATTCGATTATTTTTGGTAAAAATGTTTTAGAACCACTAATTTGACCACGTAGAATACGAAAATGTCGTTAAAATTGCTGAAAAACAGATTGTTTCCAGAAAAAATGGCATCCATGGGGTTTTACGGCACCACTTCCCCCGAATGCAGATTTAACATGGTTCTAGACTTGCTATCGAAATCTGATTGCACCAGTCGATTTAGCTACTGTAAAAACCGTTTTTTTCATATTTTCAAGCATTTCAACCAAGAACAAAATTTTCACTCAAGAAATGGGAAAGGCTAATACCTTTGAATTTGGTTCTTCAAAATATGGTCAACTACTAAATTAAGTTATTTTTGGTAAAAATGGTTTAGAACAACTAATTTGACCACGTAGAATACGAAAATGGCGTTAAAATTGCTGAAAAACAGATAGTTTCCAAAAAAAATGGCATCCATGGGGTTTTACAGCACCACTTCCCCCGAATGCAGATTTAACATGGTTCTAGCCTTGCTATTGAAATCTGATTGCACCAGTCGATTTAGCGACTAAAAAAACCGTTTTTTCCATATTTTCAAGCATTTCAAAGAAGAACAAAATTTTCACTTAAGAAATGGGCGAGGATAATACCTTTGAATTTGGTGTCTTCAAAATATGGTCAATTACTAAATTAAGTTATTTTTGGTAAAAATGGTTTAGGTCCACTAATTTGACCACGTAGAATACAAAAATGGCGTTAAAATTGCTAAAATACAGATAGTTTCCAAAAAAAATGGCATCCATAGGGTTTTACGGCACCACTTCCCCCGAATGCAGATTTAACATGGTTCTAGACTTGCTAACAAAAAACTGATTGCACCTGTCGATTCAGCGACTAAAAAACCATATTTTCCATATTTTTAAGCATTTCAAAGAAGAACAAAATTTTCACTCAAGAAATGGGCAAGGCTAATACCTTTGAATTTGGTGTCTTCAAAACAGGTCAAAATCTAAATTCGATTATTTTTGGTAAAAATGTTTTAGAACCACTAATTTGACCACGTAGAATACGAAAATGTCGTTAAAATTGCTGAAAAACAGATTGTTTCCAGAAAAAATGGCATTCATAGGGTTTTACGGCACCACTTTCCCCGAATGCAGATTTAACATGGTTCTAGACTTGTTATCGAAAAATTGATTGCAACATTCGATTTAGCGACTAAAAAAACCGTATTTTCCATATTTTCAAGCATTTCAAAGAAGAACAAAATTTTCACTCAAGAAATGGGCAAGGCTAATACCTTTGAATTTGGTGTCTTCAAAATAGGTCAAAATGTAAATTAGGTTATTTTTGGTAAAAATGGTTTAGGTCCACTAATTTAACCACGTAGAATACAAAAATGTCGTTAAAATTGCTAAAAGAGATAGTTTCCAGAAAAAATGGCATTCATAGGGTTTTACGGCACCACTTTCCCCGAATGCAGATTTAACATGGTTCTAGACTTGTTATCGAAAAACTGATTGCACCAGTCGATTAAGCGACTAAAAAACCGTATTTTCCATATTTTAAAGCATTTCAAACATGAACAAAATTTTCACTCAAGAAATGGGCAAGGCTAATACCTTTGAATTTGGTTCTTCAAAATATGGTCAATTACTAAATTAAGTTATTTTTGGTAAAAATGGTTTAGATCAACTTATTTGACCACGTAGAATACGAAAATGGCGTTAAAATTGCTAAAAAACAGATAGTTTCCAGAAAAAATGGCATCCATGGGGTTTTACGGCACCACTTCCCCCGAATGCAGATTTAACATGGTTCTAGACTTGCTATCGAAAAATTGATTGCACCATTCGATTTAGCGACTAAAAAAATCGTATTTTCCATATTTTCAAGCATTTCAAAGAAGAACAAAATTTTCACTCAAGAAATGGGCAAGGCTAATACCTTTGAATTTGGTGTCTTCAAAATAGGTCAAAATGTAAATTAGGTTATTTTTGGTAAAAATGGTTTAGGTCCACTAATTTGACCACGTAGAATACAAAAATGGCGTTAAAATTGCTAAAATACAGATAGTTACCAGAAAAAATGGCATCCATGGGGTTTTACGGCACCACTTCCCCCGAATGCAGATTTAACATGGTTCTAGGCTTGCTATCGAAAAACTGATTGCACCAGTCGATTTAGCGACTAAAAAAACCGTATTTTCCATATTTTCAAGCATTTCAAAGAAGAACAAAATTTTCACTCAAGAAATGGGCAAGGCTAATACCTTTGAATTTGGTGTCTTCAAAATATGGTCAACTACTAAATTAAGTTATTTCCGGTAAATATGGTTTAGAACAACTAATTTGACCACGTAGAATACGAAAATGTCGTTAAAATTGCTGAAAAACAGATAGTTTCCAAAAAAAATGGCATTCATAGGGTTTTAAGGCACCACTTCCCCCGAATGCAGATTTAACATGGTTCTAGACTTGCTATCGAAAAACTTATTGCACCAGTCGATTTAGCGACTAAAAAAACCGTATTTTCCATATTTTCAAGCATTTCAAAGAAGAACAAAATTTTCACTCAAGAAATGGGCAAGGCTAATACCTTTGAATTTGGTTCTTCAAAATATGGTCAATTACTAAATTAAGTTATTTTTGGTAAAAATGGTTTAGATCAACTTATTTGACCACGTAGAATACGAAAATGGCGTTAAAATTGCTAAAAAACAGATAGTTTCCAGAAAAAATGGCATCCATGGGGTTTTACGGCACCACTTCCCCCGAATGCAGATTTAACATGGTTCTAGGCTTGCTATCGAAAAACTGATTGCACCAGTCGATTTAGCGACTAAAAAAACCGTATTTTCCATATTTTCAAGCATTTCAAAGAAGAACAAAATTTTCACTCAAGAAATGGGCAAGGCTAATACCTTTGAATTTGGTGTCTTCAAAATAGGTCAAAATCTAAATTAGGTTATTTTTGGTAAAAATGGTTTAGAACCACTAATTTGACCACGTAGAATACAAAAATGTCGTTAAAATTGCTAAAAAACAGATAGTTTCCAGAAAAAATGGCATTCATAGGGTTTTACGGCACCACTTTCCCCGAATGCAGATTTAACATGGTTCTAGACTTGTTATCGAAAAACTGATTGCACCAGTCGATTTAGCGACTAAAAAAACCGTATTTTCCATATTTTAAAGCATTTCAAACATGAACAAAATTTTCACTCAAGAAATGGGCAAGGCTAATACCTTTGAATTTGGTGTCTTTAAAATAGGTCAAAATCTAAATTAAGTTATTTTTGGTAAAAATGGTTTAGGTCCACTAATTTGACCACGTAGAATACGAAAATGGCGTTAAAATTGCTGAAAAACAGATAGTTTCCAGAAAAAATGGCATCCATGGGGTTTTACAGCACCACTTCCCCCGAATGCAGATTTAACATGGTTCTAGACTTGCTATCGAAATCTGATTACACCAGTCGATTTAGTGACTAAAAAAACCGTTTTTTCCATATTTTCAAGCATTTCAAAGAAGAACAAAATTTTCACTTAAGAAATGGGCAAGGATAATACCTTTGAATTTGGTGTCTTCAAAATATGGTCAATTACTAAATTAAGTTATTTTAGGTAAAAATGGTTCAGAACAACTAATTTGACGACGTAGAATACGAAAATGTCGTTAAAATTCCTGAAAAACCGATAGTTTCCAGAAAAAATGGCATCCATAGGGTTTTACGTCACCACTTCCCCCGAATGCAGATTTAACATGGTTCTAGACTTGCTATCGAAAAACTGTTTGTACCATTCGATTTAGCGACCAAAAAAACAGTATTTTCTATATTTTTAAGCATTTCAAAGAAGAACAAAATTTTCACTCAAGAAATGGGCAAGGCTAATACCTTTGAATTTGGTGTCTTCAAAATAGGTCAAAATCTAAATTATGTTATTTTTGGTAAAAATAGTTTAGAACCACTAATTTGACCACGTAGAATACGAAAATGGCGTTAAAATTGCTAAAATACAGATAGTTTCCAGAAAAAATGGCATCCATAGGGTTTTTCGGCACCACTTCCCCACCGAATGCAGATTTAACATGGTTCTAGACTTGCTATCGAAAAACTGATTGCACCATTCGATTCAGCGACTAAAAAAACCGTATTTTTCATTTTTCAAGCATTTCAAAGAAGAAAAAAATTTTCACTCAAGAAATGGGCAAGGCTAATACCTTTTAATTTGGTGTCTTCAAAATAGGTCAAAATCTAATTTATGTTATTTTTGGTAAAAATGGTTTAGAACCACTAATTTGACCACGTAGAATACGAAAATGGCGTTAAAATTGCTAAAAAACAGATAGTTTCCAGAAAAAATGGCATTCATAGGTTTTTACGGCACCACTTTCCCCGAATGCAGATTTAACATGGTTCTAGACTTGTTATTGAAAAACTGATTGCACCAGTCGATTTAGCGACTTAAAAAACCGTATTTTCCATATTTTAAAGCATTTCAAACAAGAACAAAATTTTCACTCAAGAAATGGGCAAGGCTAATACCTTTGAATTTGGTGTCTTCAAAATATGGTCAAAATCTAAATTAATTTATTTTTGGTAAAAATGGTTTAGAACCACTAATTTGACCACGTAGAATACGAAAATGTCGTTAAAATTGCTGAAAAACAGATAGTTTCCAGAAAAAATGGCATTCATAGGGTTTTACGGCACCACTTTCCCCGAATGCAGATTTAACATGGTTCTAGACTTGTTATCGAAAAACTGATTGCACCAGTCGATTTAGCGACTAAAAAAACCGTATTTTCCATATTTTAAAGCATTTCAAACATGAACAAAATTTTCACTTAAGAAATGGGCAAGGATAATACCTTTGAATTTGGTGTCTTCAAAATATGGTCAATTACTAAATTAAGTTATTTTTGGTAAAAATGGTTTAGGTCCACTAATTTGACCACGTAGAATACGAAAATGTCGTTAAAATTGCTGAAAAACCGATAGTTTCCAGAAAAAATGGCATCTATAAAGTTTTACAGCACCACTTTCCCCGAATGCAGATTTAACATGGTTCTAGACTTTTTATCGAAAAACTGATTGCACCAGTCGATTTAGCGACTAAAAAAACCGTATTTTCCATATTTTAAAGCATTTCAAACATGAACAAAATTTTCACTCAAGAAATGGGCAAGGCTAATACCTTTTAATTTGGTGTCTTCAAAATAGGTCAAAATCTAATTTATGTTATTTTTGGTAAAAATGGTTTAGAACTACTAATTTGACCAAGTAGAATACGAAAATGGCGTTAAAATTGCTAAAATACAGATAGTTTCCAGAAAAAATGGGATCCATAGGGTTTTACGGCACCACTTCCAGCCGAATGCAGATTTAACATGGTTCTAGACTTGCTATCGAAAAACTGATTGCACCAGTCGATTCAGCGACTAAAAAACCCGTATTTTCCATATTTTTAAGCATTTCAAAGAAGAACAAAATTTTCACTCAAGAAATGGGCAAGGCTAATACCTTTGAATTTGGTGTCTTCAAAATATGGTCAAAATCTAAATTAAGTTATTTTGGGTAAAAATGGTTTAGAACCACTAATTTGACCACGTAGAATACAAAAATGGCGTTAAAATTGCTAAAATACAGATAGTTTCCAGAAAAAATGGCATCCATAGGGTTTTACGGCACCACTTCCAGCCGAATGCAGATTTAACATGGTTCTAGACTTGCTATCGAAAAACTGATTGCACCAGTCGATTCAGCGACTAAAAAACCCGTATTTTCCATATTTTTAAGCATTTCAAAGAAGAACAAAATTTTCACTCAAGAAATGGGCAAGACTAATACCTTTGAATTTGGTGTCTTCAAAATATGGTCAAAATCTAAATTAGGTTATTTTTGATAAAAATGGTTTAAAACCAATAATTTGACCACGTAGAATACGAAAATGGCGTTAAAATTGCTGAAAAACAGATAGTTTCCAGAAAAAATGGCATTCATAGGGTTTTACGGCACCACTTCCCCCGAATGCAGATTTAACATGGTTCTAGACTTGCTATCGAAAAACTGATTGCACCAGTCGATTCAGCGACTAAAAAAACCGTGTTTTCCATATTTTTAAGCATTTCAAAAAAGAACAAAATTTTTACTTAAGAAATAGGCAAGGCTAATACCTTTGAAATTGGTGTCTTCAAAATAGGTCAAAATCTAAATTAGGTTATTTTTGGTAAAAATGGTTTAGGGCCACTAATTTGACCACGTAGAATACAAAAAAGGCGTTAAAATTGCTAAAATACAGATAGTTTCCAGAAAAAATGGCATCCATAGGGTTTTTCGGCACCACTTCCCCCGAATGCAGATTTAACATGGTTCTAGACTTGCTATCGAAAAACTGATTGCACCAGTCGATTCAACGATTAAAAAAACCGTATTTTCCATATTTTTAAGCATTTCAAAGAAGAACAAAATTTTCACTCAAGAAATGGGCAAGGCTAATACCTTTGAATTTGGTGTCTTCAAAATATGGTCAAAATCTATATTAAGTTATTTTTGGTAAAAATGGTTTAGAACCACTAATTTGACCACGTAGAATACGAAAATGGCGTTAAAATTGCTAAAATACAGATAGTTTCCAGAAAAAATGGGATCCATAGGGTTTTACGGCACCACTTCCAGCCGAATGCAGATTTAACATGGTTCTAGACTTGCTAACGAAAAACTGATTGCACCAGTCGATTCAGCGACTAAAAAACCCGTATTTTCCATATTTTTAAGCATTTCAAAGAAGAACAAAATTTTCACTCAAGAAATGGGCAAGGCTAATACCTTTGAATTTGGTGTCTTCAAAATATGGTCAAAATCTAAATTAAGTTATTTTGGGTAAAAATGGTTTAGAACCACTAATTTGACCACGTAGAATACAAAAATGGCGTTAAAATTGCTAAAATACAGATAGTTTCCAAAAAAAATGGCATCCATAGGGTTTTACGGCACCACTTCCCCCGAATGCAGATTTAACATGGTTTTAGGCTTGCTATTGAAAAACTGATTGCACCAGTCGATTAAGCGACTGAAAAAACCGTTTTTTCCATATTTTCAAGCATTTCAAAGAAGAACAAAATTTTCACTTAAGAAATGGGCAAGGATAATACCTTTGAATTTGGTGTCTTCAAAATATGGTCAACTACTAAATTAAGTTATTTCAGGTAAAAATGGTTTAGAACAACTAATTTGACCACGTAGAATACGAAAATGTCGTTAAAATTGCTGAAAAACCGATAGTTTCCAGAAAAAATGGCATCCATGGGGTTTTACGGCACCACTTCCCCCGAATGCAGATTTAACATGGTTCTAGGCTTGCTATCGAAAAACTGATTGCACCAATCAATTTAGCGACTAAAAAAACCGTATTTTCCATATTTTCAAGCATTTCAAAGAAGAACAAAATTTTCACTCAAGAAATGGGCAAGGCTAATACCTTTGAATTTGGTGTCTTCAAAATATGGTCAATTACTAAATTAAGTTATTTTAGGTAAAAATGGTTCAGAACAACTAATTTGACCACGTAGAATACGAAAATGTCGTTAAAATTCCTGAAAAACCGATAGTTTCCAGAAAAAATGGCATCCATAGGGTTTTACGGCACCACTTCCCCCGAATGCAGATTTAACATGGTTCTAGACTTGCTATCGAAAAACTGTTTGTACCATTCGATTTAGCGACCAAAAAAACCGTATTTTCCATATTTTTAAGCATTTCAAAGAAGAACAAAATTTTCACTCAAGAAATGGGCAAGGCTAATACCTTTGAATTTGGTGTCTTCAAAATAGGTCAAAATCTAAATTATGTTATTTTTGGTAAAAATAGTTTAGAACCACTAATTTGACCACGTAGAATACGAAAATGGCGTTAAAATTGCTAAAGTACAGATAGTTTCCAGAAAAAATAGCATCCATAGGGTTTTTCGGCACCACTTCCCCACCGAATGCAGATTTAACATGGTTCTAGACTTGCTATCGAAAAACTGATTGCACAGCGACTAAAAAAACCGTATTTTTCATTTTTTAAGCATTTCAAAGAAGAAAAAAATTTTCACTCAAGAAATGGGCAAGGCTAATACCTTTTAATTTGGTGTCTTCAAAATAGGTCAAAATCTAATTTATGTTATTTTTGGTAAAAATGGTTTAGAACCACTAATTTGACCACGTAGAATACGAAAATGGCGTTAAAATTGCTAAAAAACAGATAGTTTCCAGAAAAAATGGCATTCATAGGGTTTTACGGCACTACTTCCCCCGAATGCAGATTTAACATGGTTCTAGACTTGTTAACGAAAAACTAATTGCACCATTCGATTCAGCGACTAAAAAAACCGTATTTTCCATATTTTCAAGCATTTTAAAGAAGAACAAAATTTTCACTCAAGAAATGGGAAAGGCTAATACCTTTGAATTTGGTGTCTTCAAAATATGGTCAAAATCTAAATTAAGTTATTTTTGGTAAAAATGGTTTAGAACCACTAATTTGACCACGTAGAATACGAAAATGTCGTTAAAATTGCTGAAAAACAGATAGTTTCCAGAAAAAATGGCATTCATAGGGTTTTACGGCACCACTTTCCCCGAATGCAGATTTAACATGGTTCTAGGCTTGCTATCGAAAAACTGATTGCACCAGTCGATTTAGCGACTAAAAAAACCGTATTTTCCATATTTTAAAGCATTTCAAACATGAACAAAATTTTCACTTAAGAAATGGGCAAGGATAATACCTTTGAATTTGGTGTCTTCAAAATATGGTCAATTACTAAATTAAGTTATTTTTGGTAAAAATGGTTTAAAACCAATAATTTGACCACGTAGAATACGAAAATGGCGTTAAAATTGCTGAAAAACCGATAGTTTCCAGAAAAAATGGCATCTATAAAGTTTTACAGCACCACTTTCCCCGAATGCAGATTTAACATGGTTCTAGACTTTTTATCGAAAAACTGATTGCACCAGTCGATTAAGCGACTAAAAAAACCGTATTTTCCATATTTTAAAGCATTTCAAACATGAACAAAATTTTCACTCAAGAAATGGGCAAGGCTAATACCTTTTAATTTGGTGTCTTCAAAATAGGTCAAAATCTAATTTATGTTATTTTTGGTAAAAATGGTTTAGAACTACTAATTTAACCAAGTAGAATACGAAAATGGCGTTAAAATTGCTAAAATACAGATAGTTTCCAGAAAAAACGGGATCCATAGGGTTTTACGGCACCACTTCCAGCCGAATGCAGATTTAACATGGTTCTAGACTTGCTATCGAAAAACTGATTGCACCAGTCGATTCAGCGACTAAAAAACCCGTATTTTCCATATTTTTAAGCATTTCAAAGAAGAACAAAATTTTCACTCAAGAAATGGGCAAGGCTAATACCTTTGAATTTGGTGTCTTCAAAATATGGTCAAAATCTAAATTAAGTTATTTTGGGTAAAAATGGTTTAGAACCACTAATTTGACCACGTAGAATACAAAAATGGCGTTAAAATTGCTAAAATACAGATAGTTTCCAGAAAAAATGGCATCCATAGGGTTTTACGGCACCACTTCCAGCCGAATGCCGATTTAACATGGTTCTAGACTTGCTATCGAAAAACTGATTGCACCAGTCGATTCAGCGACTAAAAAACCCGTATTTTCCATATTTTTAAGCATTTCAAAGAAGAACAAAATTTTCACTTAAGAAAT
This sequence comes from Ophraella communa, assembly GCA_035357415.1. Taxonomy (NCBI): domain Eukaryota; kingdom Metazoa; phylum Arthropoda; class Insecta; order Coleoptera; family Chrysomelidae; genus Ophraella; species Ophraella communa. Next base: position 273,768 of record CM068980.1, on the reverse strand, counting down.
GGGCAAGGCTAATACCTTTGAATTTGGTGTCTTCAAAATATGGTCAAAATCTAAATTAGGTTAATTTTGATAAAAATGGTTTAAAACCAATAATTTGACCACGTAGAATACAAAAATGGCGTTAAAATTGCTGAAAAACAGATAGTTTCCAGAAAAAATGGCATTCATAGGGTTTTACGGCACCACTTCCCCCGAATGCAGATTTAACATGGTTCTAGACTTGCTATCGAAAAACTGATTGCACCAGTCGATTCAGCGACTAAAAAAACCGTGTTTTCCATATTTTTAAGCATTTCAAAGAAGAACAAAATTTTTACTCTAGAAATAGGCAAGGCTAATACCTTTGAAATTGGTGTCTTCAAAATAGGTCAAAATCTAAATTAGGTTATTTTTGGTAAAAATGGTTTAGGGCCACTAATTTGACCACGTAGAATACAAAAAAGGCGTTAAAATTGCTAAAATACAGATAGTTTCCAGAAAAAATGGCATCCATAGGGTTTTTCGGCACCACTTCCCCCGAATGCAGATTTAACATGGTTCTAGACTTGCTATCGAAAAACTGATTGCACCAGTCGATTCAACGATTAAAAAAACCGTATTTTCCATATTTTTAAGCATTTTAAAGAAGAACAAAATTTTCACTCAAGAAATGGGCAAGGCTAATACCTTTGAATTTGGTGTCTTCAAAATATGGTCAAAATCTATATTAAGTTATTTTTGGTAAAAATGGTTTAGAACCACTAATTTGACCACGTAGAATACGAAAATGGCGTTAAAATTGCTAAAATACAGATAGTTTCCAGAAAAAATGGGATCCATAGGGTTTTACGGCACCACTTCCAGCCGAATGCAGATTTAACATGGTTCTAGACTTGCTATCGAAAAACTGATTGCACCAGTCGATTCAGCGACTAAAAAACCCGTATTTTCCATATTTTTAAGCATTTCAAAGAAGAACAAAATTTTCACTCAAGAAATGGGCAAGGCTAATACCTTTGAATTTGGTGTCTTCAAAATATGGTCAAAATCTAAATTAAGTTATTTTGGGTAAAAATGGTTTAGAACCACTAATTTGACCACGTAGAATACAAAAATGGCGTTAAAATTGCTAAAATACAGATAGTTTCCAGAAAAAATGGCATCCATAGGGTTTTACGGCACCACTTCCCCCGAATGCAGATTTAACATGGTTCTAGGCTAGCTATTGAAAAACTGAATGCACCAGTCGATTTAGCGACTGAAAAAACCGTTTTTTCCATATTTTCAAGCATTTCAAAGAAGAACAAAATTTTCACTTAAGAAATGGGCAAGGAAAATACCTTTGAATTTGGTGTCTTCAAAATATGGTCAACTACTAAATTAGGTTATTTCCGGTAAAAATGGTTTGACCACGTAGAATACGAAAATGTCGTTAAAATTGCTGAAAAACAGATAGTTTCCAAAAAAAATGGCATTCATAGGGTTTTAAGGCACCACTTCCCCCGAATGCAGATTTAACATGGTTCTAGACTTGCTATCGAAAAACTTATTGCACCAGTCGATTTAGCGACTAAAAAACCGTATTTTCCATATTTTCAAGCATTTCAAAGAAGAACAAAATTTTCACTTAAGAAATGGGCAAGGCTAATACCTTTGAATTTGGTTCTTCAAAATATGGTCAATTACTAAATTAAGTTATTTTTGGTAAAAATGGTTTAGATCAACTTATTTGACCACGTAGAATACGAAAATGGCGTTAAAATTGCTAAAAAACAGATAGTTTCCAGAAAAAATGGCATCCATGGGGTTTTACGGCACCACTTCCCCCGAATGCAGATTTAACATGGTTCTAGGCTTGCTATCGAAAAACTGATTGCACCAATCAATTTAGCGACTAAAAAAACCGTATTTTCCATATTTTCAAGCATTTCAAAGAAGAACAAAATTTTCACTCAAGAAATGGGCAAGGCTAATACCTTTGAATTTGGTGTCTTCAAAATAGGTCAAAATGTAAATTAGGTTATTTTTGGTAAAAATGGTTTAGGTCCACTAATTTAACCACGTAGAATACAAAAATGTCGTTAAAATTGCTAAAAAACAGATAGTTTCCAGAAAAAATGGCATTCATAGGGTTTTACGGCACCACTTTCCCCGAATGCAGATTTAACATGGTTCTAGACTTGTTATCGAAAAACTGATTGCACCAGTCGATTTAGCGACTAAAAAAACCTTATTTATCATATTTTAAAGCATTTCAAACATGAACAAAATTTTCACTCAAGAAATGGGCAAGGCTAATACCTTTGAATTTGGTTCTTCAAAATATGGTCAATTACTAAATTAAGTTATTTTTGGTAAAAATGGTTTAGATCAACTTATTTGACCACGTAGAATACGAAAATGGCGTTAAAATTGCTAAAAAACAGATAGTTTCCAGAAAAAATGGCATCCATAGGGTTTTACGGCACCACTTCCCCCGAATGCAGACTTAACTTGGTTCTAGACTTGCTATCGAAAAACTGATTGCACCATTCGATTCAGCGACTAAAAAAACCGTATTTTTTATATTTTTAAGCATTTCAAAGAAGAACAAAATTTTCACTCAAGAAATGGGCAAGGCTAATACCTTTGAATTTGGTGTCTTCAAAATAGGTCAAAATCTAAATTAGGTTATTTTTGGTAAAAATGGTTTAGAACCACTAATTTGACCACGTAGAATACGAAAATGGCGTTAAAATTGCTAAAAAACAGATAGTTTCCAGAAAAAATGGCATTCATAGGTTTTTACGGCACCACTTTCCCCGAATGCAGATTTAACATGGTTCTAGACTTGTTATTGAAAAACTGATTGCACCAGTCGATTTAGCGACTTAAAAAACCGTATTTTCCATATTTTAAAGCATTTCAAACAAGAACAAAATTTTCACTCAAGAAATGGGCAAGGCTAATACCTTTGAATTTGGTGTCTTCAAAATATGGTCAAAATCTAAATTAAGGTATTTTTGGTAAAAATGGTTTAGAACCACTAATTTGACCACGTAGAATACGAAAATGTCGTTAAAATTGCTGAAAAACGGATAGTTTCCAGAAAAAATGGCATTCATAGGGTTTTACGGCACCACTTTCCCCGAATGCAGATTTAACATGGTTCTAGACTTGTTATCAAAAAACTGATTGCACCAGTCGATTTAGCGACTAAAAAAACCGTTTTTTCCATATTTTCAAGCATTTCAAAGAAGAACAAAATTTTCACTTAAGAAATGGGCAAGGATAATACCTTTGAATTTGGTGTCTTCAAAATATGGTCAATTACTAAATTAAGTTATTTTTGGTAAAAATGGTTTAGGTCCACTAATTTGACCACGTAGAATACGAAAATGTCGTTAAAATTGCTGAAAAACCGATAGTTTCCAGAAAAAATGGCATCTATAAAGTTTTACAGCACCACTTTCCCCGAATGCAGATTTAACATGGTTCTAGACTTGCTATCGAAAAACTGATTGCACCAATCAATTTAGCGACTAAAAAAACCGTATTTTTCATATTTTAAAGCATTTCAAACATGAACAAAATTTTCACTCAAGAAATGGGCAAGGCTAATACCTTTTAATTTGGTGTCTTCAAAATAGGTCAAAATCTAATTTATGTTATTTTTGGTAAAAATGGTTTAGAACCACTAATTTGACCACTTAGAATACGAAAATGGCGTTAAAATTGCTAAAAAACAGATAGTTTCCAGAAAAAATGGGATCCATAGGGTTTTACGGCACCACTTCCAGCCGAATGCAGATTTAACATGGTTCTAGACTTGCTATCGAAAAACTAATTGCACCATTCGATTCAGCGACTAAAAAAAACCGTATTTTCCATATTTTCAAGCATTTCAAAGAAGAACAAAATTTTCACTCAAGAAATGGGCAAGGCTAATACCTTTGAATTTGGTGTCTTCAAAATATGGTCAAAATCTAAATTAAGTTATTTTGGGTAAAAATGGTTTAGAACCACTAATTTGACCACGTAGAATACAAAAATGGCGTTAAAATTGCTAAAATACAGATAGTTTCCAGAAAAAATGGCATCCATAGGGTTTTACGGCACCACTTCCAGCCGAATGCAGATTTAACATGGTTCTAGACTTGCTATCGAAAAACTGATTGCACCAGTCGATTCAGCGACTAAAAAACCCGTATTTTCCATATTTTTAAGCATTTCAAAGAAGAACAAAATTTTCACTCAAGAAATGGGCAAGACTAATACCTTTGAATTTGGTGTCTTCAAAATATGGTCAAAATCTAAATTAGGTTATTTTTGATAAAAATGGTTTAAAACCAATAATTTGACCACGTAGAATACGAAAATGGCGTTAAAATTGCTGAAAAACAGATAGTTTCCAGAAAAAATGGCATTCATAGGGTTTTACGGCACCACTTCCCCCGAATGCAGATTTAACATGGTTCTAGACTTGCTATCGAAAAACTGATTGCACCAGTCGATTCGGCGACTAAAAAAACCGTGTTTTCCATATTTTTAAGCATTTCAAAGAAGAACAAAATTTTTACTCAAGAAATGGGCAAGGCTAATTAATACCTTTGAATTTGGTGTCTTCAAAATATGGTCAAAATCTAAATTAAGTTATTTTGGGTAAAAATGGTTTAAAACCACTAATTTGACCACGTAGAATACAAAAATGGCGTTAAAATTGCTAAAATACAGATAGTTTCCAGAAAAAATGGCATCCATAGGGTTTTTCGGCACCACTTCCCCCGAATGCAGATTTAACATGGTTCTAGACTTGCTATCGAAAAACTGATTGCACCAGTCGATTCAGCGACTAAAAAACCCGTATTTTCCATATTTTTAAGCATTTCAAAGAAGAACAAAATTTTCACTCAAGAAATGGGCAAGGCTAATACCTTTGAATTTGGTGTCTTCAAAATATGGTCAAAATCTATATTAAGTTATTTTTGGTAAAAATGGTTTAGAACCACTAATTTGACCACGTAGAATACGAAAATGGCGTTAAAATTGCTAAAATACAGATAGTTTCCAGAAAAAATGGGATCCATAGGGTTTTACGGCACCACTTCCAGCCGAATGCAGATTTAACATGGTTCTAGACTTGCTATCGAAAAACTGATTGCACCAGTCGATTCAGCGACTAAAAAACCCGTATTTTCCATATTTTTAAGCATTTCAAAGAAGAACAAAATTTTCACTCAAGAAATGGGCAAGGCTAATACCTTTGAATTTGGTGTCTTCAAAATATGGTCAAAATCTAAATTAAGTTATTTTGGGTAAAAATGGTTTAGAACCACTAATTTGACCACGTAGAATACAAAAATGGCGTTAAAATTGCTAAAATACAGATAGTTTCCAGAAAAAATGGCATCCATAGGGTTTTACGGCACCACTTCCAGCCGAATGCAGATTTAACATGGTTCTAGACTTGCTATCGAAAAACTGATTGCACCAGTCGATTCAGCGACTAAAAAAACCGTATTTTCCATATTTTCAAGCATTTCAAAGAAGAACAAAATTTTCACTCAAGAAATGGGCAAGGCTAATACCTTTGAATTTGGTGTCTTCAAAAAAGGTCAAAATCTAAATTATGTTATTTTTGGTAAAAATAGTTTAGAACCACTAATTTGACCACGTAGAATACAAAAATGGCGTTAAAATTGCTGAAAAACAGATAGTTTCCAGAAAAAATGGCATTCATAGGGTTTTACGGCACCACTTCCCCCGAATGCAGATTTAACATGGTTCTAGACTTGCTAACGAAAAACTGATTGCACCAGTCGATTCAGCGACTAAAAAAGCCGTATTTTCCATATTTTCAAGCATTTCAAAGAAGAACAAAATTTTCACTCAAGAAATGGGCAAGGCTAATACCTTTGAATTTGGTGTCTTCAAAAAAGGTCAAAATCTAAATTATGTTATTTTTGGTAAAAATGGTTTAGGGCCACTAATTTGACCACGTAGAATACAAAAAAGGCGTTAAAATTGCTGAAAAACAGATAGTTTCCAAAAAAAATGGCATTCATAGGGTTTTAAGGCACCACTTCCCCCGAATGCAGATTTAACATGGTTCTAGACTTGCTATCGAAAAACTGATTGCACCAGTCGATTCAACGATTAAAAAAACCGTATTTTCCATATTTTTAAGCATTTTAAAGAAGAACAAAATTTTCACTCAAGAAATGGGCAAGGCTAATACCTTTGAATTTGGTGTCTTCAAAACAGGTCAAAATCTAAATTCGATTATTTTTGGTAAAAATGTTTTAGAACCACTAATTTGACCACGTAGAATACGAAAATGTCGTTAAAATTGCTGAAAAACAGATTGTTTCCAGAAAAAATGGCATTCATAGGGTTTTACGGCACCACTTTCCCCGAATGCAGATTTAACATGGTTCTTTACTTGCTATCGAAAAACTGATTGCACCATTTGATTCAGCGACTAAAATACCGTATTTTTCATATTTTCAAGCATTTCAAAGAAGAACAAAATTTTCACTCAAGAAATGGGCAAGGCTAATACCTTTGAATTTGGTGTCTTCAAAATAGGTCAAAATCTAAATTAAGTTATTTTTGGTAAAAATGGTTTAGGTCCACTAATTTGACCACGTAGAATACGAAAATGGCGTTAAAATTGCTAAAATACAGATAGTTTCCAGAAAAAATGGCATCCATAGGGTTTTACGGCACCACTTCCCGCCGAATGCAGATTTAACATGGTTCTAGAATTGATATCGAAAAACTGATGGCACCAGTCAATTCAGCGACTAAAAAAACCGTATTTTCCATATTTCCAAGCATTTCAAAGAAGGACAAAATTTTCACTTAATAAATGGGCAAGGCTAATACCTTTGAATTTGGTGTCTTCAAAATAGGTCAAAATCTAAATTAGGTTATTTTTGGTAAAAATGGTTTAGAACCACTAATTTGACCACGTAGAATACGAAAATGGCGTTAAAATTGCTGAAAAACAGATAGTTTCCAGAAAAAATGGCATTCATAGGGTTTTACGGCACCACTTCCCCCCGAATGCCGATTTAACATGGTTCTAGACTTGCTAACAAAAAACTGATTGCACCAGTCGATTCAGCGACTAAAAAAACCATATTTTCAAGCATTTCAAAGAAGAACAAATTTTTCACTCAAGAAATGGGCAAGGCTAATACCTTTGAATTTGGTGTCTTCAAAATATGGTCAAAATCTAAATTAAGTTATTTTTGGCAAAAATGGTTTAAAACCACTAATTTGACAACGTAGAATACGAAAATGACGTTAAAATTGCTGAAAAACAGATAGTTTCCAGAAAAAATGGCATTCATAGGGTTTTACGGCACCACTTCCCCCCCGAATGCCGATTTAACATGGTTCTAGACTTGCTAACAAAAAACTGATTGCACCAGTCGATTCAACGACTAAAAAAACAGTATTTTCCATATTTTCAAGCATTTCAAAGAAGAACAAAATTTTCACTCAAGAAATGGGCAAGGCTAATACCTTTGAATTTGGTGTCTTCAAAATAGGTCAAAATCTAATTTATGTTATATTTGGTAAAAATGGTTTAGAACCACTAATTTGACCACGTAGAATACAAAAATGGCGTTAAAATTGCTAAAATACAGATAGTTACCAGAAAAAATGGCATCCATGGGGTTTTACGGCACCACTTCCCCCGAATGCAGATTTAACATGGTTCTAGACTTGCTATCGAAAAACTGATTGCACCAGTCGATTCAGCGACTAAAAAAACCGTATTTTCCATATTTTCAAGCATTTCAAAGAAGAACAAAATTTTCACTCAAGAAATGGGCAAGGCTAATACCTTTGAATTTGGTGTCTTCAAAATATGGTCAAAATCTATATTAAGTTATTTTTGGTAAAAATGGTTTAGAACCACTAATTTGACCACGTAGAATACGAAAATGGCGTTAAAATTGCTAAAATACAGATAGTTTCCAGAAAAAATGGGATCCATAGGGTTTTACGGCACCACTTCCAGCCGAATGCAGATTTAACATGGTTCTAGACTTGCTATCGAAAAACTGATTGCACCAGTCGATTCAGCGACTAAAAAACCCGTATTTTCCATATTTTTAAGCATTTCAAAGAAGAACAAAATTTTCACTCAAGAAATGGGCAAGGCTAATACCTTTGAATTTGGTGTCTTCAAAATATTGTCAAAATCTAAATTAAGTTATTTTGGGTAAAAATGGTTTAGAACCACTAATTTGACCACGTAGAATACAAAAATGGCGTTAAAATTGCTAAAATACAGATAGTTTCCAGAAAAATGGCATCTATAGGGTTTTACTGATTGCACCAGTCGATTCAGCGACTAAAAAACCCGTATTTTCCATATTTTTAAGCATTTCAAAGAAGAACAAAATTTTCACTCAAGAAATGGGCAAGGCTAATACCTTTGAATTTGGTGTCTTCAAAATATGGTCAAAATCTAAATTAAGTTATTTTGGGTAAAAATGGTTTAGAACCACTAATTTGACCACGTAGAATACAAAAATGGCGTTAAAATTGCTAAAATACAGATAGTTTCCAGAAAAATGGCATCTATAGGGTTTTACGGCACCACTTCCAGCCGAATGCAGATTTAACATGGTTCTAGACTTGCTATCGAAAAACTGATTGCACCAGTCGATTCAGCGACTAAAAAATCCGTATTTTCCATATTTTCAAGCATTTCAAAGAAGAACAAAATTTTCACTCAAGAAATGGGCAAGGCTAATACCTTTGAATTTGGTGTCTTCAAAAAAGGTCAAAATCTAAATTATGTTATTTTTGGTAAAAATAGTTTAGAACCACTAATTTGACCACGTAGAATACAAAAATGGCGTTAAAATTGCTGAAAAACAGATAGTTTCCAGAAAAAATGGCATTCATAGGGTTTTACGGCACCACTTCCCCCGAATGCAGATTTAACATGGTTCTAGACTTGCTAACGAAAAACTGATTGCACCAGTCGATTCAGCGACTAAAAAAACCGTATTTTCCATATTTTCAAGCATTTCAAAGAAGAACAAAATTTTCACTCAAGAAATGGGCAAGGCTAATACCTTTGAATTTGGTGTCTTCAAAATAGGTCAAAATCTAATTTATGTTATATTTGGTAAAAATGGTTTAGAACCACTAATTTGACCACGTAGAATACAAAAATGGCGTTAAAATTGCTAAAATACAGATAGTTACCAGAAAAAATGGCATCCATGGGGTTTTACGGCACCACTTCCCCCGAATGCAGATTTAACATGGTTCTAGGCTTGCTATCGAAAAACTGATTGCACCAGTCGATTTAGCGACTAAAAAAACCGTATTTGCCATATTTTTAAGCATTTCAAAGAAGAACAAAATTTTCACTCAAGAAATGGGCAAGGCTAATACCTTTGAATTTGGTGTCTTCAAAATATGGTCAAAATCTAAATTAAGTTATTTTTGGTAAAAATGGTTTAGAACAACTAAATTGACCACGTAGAATACGAAAATGGCGTTAAAATTGCTAAAATACAGATAGTTTTCAGAAAAAATGGCATCCATAGGGTTTTACGGCACCACTTCCCGCCGAATGCAGATTTAACATGGTTCTAGACTTGCTATCGAAAAACTGATTGCACCAGTCGATTCAGCGACTAAAAAACCCGTATTTTCCATATTTTTAAGCATTTCAAAGAAGAACAAAATTTTCACTCAAGAAATGGGCAAGGCTAATACCTTTGAATTTGGTGTCTTCAAAATATTGTCAAAATCTAAATTAAGTTATTTTGGGTAAAAATGGTTTAGAACCACTAATTTGACCACGTAGAATACAAAAATGGCGTTAAAATTGCTAAAATACAGATAGTTTCCAGAAAAATGGCATCTATAGGGTTTTACGGCACCACTTCCAGCCGAATGCAGATTTAACATGGTTCTAGACTTGCTATCGAAAAACTGATTGCACCAGTCGATTCAGCGACTAAAAAACCCGTATTTTCCATATTTTTAAGCATTTCAAAGAAGAACAAAATTTTCACTCAAGAAATGGGCAAGGCTAATACCTTTGAATTTGGTGTCTTCAAAATATTGTCAAAATCTAAATTAAGTTATTTTGGGTAAAAATGGTTTAGAACCACTAATTTGACCACGTAGAATACAAAAATGGCGTTAAAATTGCTAAAATACAGATAGTTTCCAGAAAAAATGGCATCCATAGGGTTTTACGGCACCACTTCCAGCCGAATGCAGATTTAACATGGTTCTAGACTTGCTATCGAAAAACTGATTGCACCAGTCGATTCAGCGACTAAAAAATCCGTATTTTCCATATTTTCAAGCATTTCAAAGAAGAACAAAATTTTCACTCAAGAAATGGGCAAGGCTAATACCTTTGAATTTGGTGTCTTCAAAAAAGGTCAAAATCTAAATTATGTTATTTTTGGTAAAAATAGTTTAGAACCACTAATTTGACCACGTAGAATACAAAAATGGCGTTAAAATTGCTGAAAAACAGATAGTTTCCAGAAAAAATGGCATTCATAGGGTTTTACGGCACCACTTCCCCCGAATGCAGATTTAACATGGTTCTAGACTTGCTAACGAAAAACTGATTGCACCAGTCGATTCAGCGACTAAAAAAACCGTATTTTCCATATTTTCAAGCATTTCAAAGAAGAACAAAATTTTCACTCAAGAAATGGGCAAGGCTAATACCTTTGAATTTGGTGTCTTCAAAAAAGGTCAAAATCTAAATTATGTTATTTTTGGTAAAAATAGTTTAGAACCACTAATTTGACCACGTAGAATACAAAAATGGCGTTAAAATTGCTGAAAAACAGATAGTTTCCAGAAAAAATGGCATTCATAGGGTTTTACGGCACCACTTCCCCCGAATGCAGATTTAACATGGTTCTAGACTTGCTATCGAAAAACTGATTGCACCAGTCGATTCAACGATTAAAAAAACCGTATTTTCCATATTTCCAAGCATTTTAAAGAAGAACAAAATTTTCACTCAAGAAATGGGCAAGGCTAATACCTTTGAATTTGGTGTCTTCAAAACAGGTCAAAATCTAAATTCGATTATTTTTGGTAAAAATGTTTTAGAACCACTAATTTGACAACGTAGAATACAAAAATGGCATTAAAATTGCTGAAAAACAGATAGTTTCCAGAAAAATGGCATCTATAGGGTTTTACGGCACCACTTCCAGCCGAATGCAGATTTAACATGGTTCTAGACTTGCTATCGAAAAACTGATTGCACCAGTCGATTCAGCGACTAAAAAAACCGTATTTTCCCTATTTTCAAGCATTTTAAAGAAGAACAAAATTTTCACTCAAGAAATGGGCAAGGCTAATACCTTTGAATTTGGTGTCTTCAAAAAAGGTCAAAATCTAAATTATGTTATTTTTGGTAAAAATAGTTTAGAACCACTAATTTGACCACGTAGAATACAAAAATGGCGTTAAAATTGCTGAAAAACAGATAGTTTCCAGAAAAATGGCATCTATAGGGTTTTACGGCACCACTTCCAGCCGAATGCAGATTTAACATGGTTCTAGACTTTCTATCGAAAAACTGATTGCACCAGTCGATTCAGCGACTAAAAAATTCGTATTTTCCATATTTTCAAGCATTTCAAAGAAAAACAAAATTTTCACTCAAGAAATGGGCAAGGCTAATACCTTTGAATTTGGTGTCTTCAAAAAAGGTCAAAATCTAAATTATGTTATTTTTGGTAAAAATAGTTTAGAACCACTAATTTGACCACGTAGAATACAAAAATGGCGTTAAAATTGCTGAAAAACAGATAGTTTCCAGAAAAAATGGCATTCATAGGGTTTTACGGCACCACTTCCCCCGAATGCAGATTTAACATGGTTCTAGACTTGCTAACGAAAAACTGATTGCACCAGTCGATTCAGCGACTAAAAAAGCCGTATTTTCCATATTTTCAAGCATTTCAAAGAAGAACAAAATTTTCACTCAAGAAATGGGCAAGGCTAATACCTTTGAATTTGGTGTCTTCAAAATAGGTCAAATTCTAAATTAAGTTGTTTTTGGTAAAAATGGTTTAGAACCACTAATTTGACCACGTAGAATACGAAAATGGCGTTAAAATTGCTGAAAAACAGATAGTTTCCAGAAAAAATGGCATTCATAGGGTTTTACGGCACCACTTCCCCCGAATGCAGATTTAACATGGTTCTAGACTTGCTAACGAAAAACTGATTGCACCAGTCGATTCAACGATTAAAAAAACCGTATTTTCCATATTTCCAAGCATTTTAAAGAAGAACAAAATTTTCACTCAAGAAATGGGCAAGGCTAATACCTTTGAATTTGGTGTCTTCAAAACAGGTCAAAATCTAAATTCGATTATTTTTGGTAAAAATGTTTTAGAACCACTAATTTGACAACGTAGAATACAAAAATGGCATTAAAATTGCTGAAAAACAGATAGTTTCCAGAAAAATGGCATCTATAGGGTTTTACGGCACCACTTCCAGCCGAATGCAGATTTAACATGGTTCTAGACTTGCTATCGAAAAACTGATTGCACCAGTCGATTCAGCGACTAAAAAAACCGTATTTTCCCTATTTTCAAGCATTTCAAAGAAGAACAAAATTTTCACTCAAGAAATGGGCAAGGCTAATACCTTTGAATTTGGTGTCTTCAAAATATGGTCAAAATCTATATTAAGTTATTTTTGGTAAAAATGGTTTAGAACCACTAATTTGACCACGTAGAATACGAAAATGGCGTTAAAATTGCTAAAATACAGATAGTTTCCAGAAAAAATGGGATCCATAGGGTTTTACGGCACCACTTCCAGCCGAATGCAGATTTAACATGGTTCTAGACTTGCTATCGAAAAACTGATTGCACCAGTCGATTCAGCGACTAAAAAACCCGTATTTTCCATATTTTTAAGCATTTCAAAGAAGAACAAAATTTTCACTCAAGAAATGGGCAAGGCTAATACCTTTGAATTTGGTGTCTTCAAAAAAGGTCAAAATCTAAATTAAGTTATTTTGGGTAAAAATGGTTTAAAACCACTAATTTGACCACGTAGAATACAAAAATGGCGTTAAAATTGCTAAAATACAGATAGTTTCCAGAAAAATGGCATCTATAGGGTTTTACGGCACCACTTCCAGCCGAATGCAGATTTAACATGGTTCTAGACTTGCTATCGAAAAACTGATTGCACCAGTCGATTCAGCGACTAAAAAATCCGTATTTTCCATATTTTCAAGCATTTCAAAGAAGAACAAAATTTTCACTCAAGAAATGGGCAAGGCTAATACCTTTGAATTTGGTGTCTTCAAAAAAGGTCAAAATCTAAATTATGTTATTTTTGGTAAAAATAGTTTAGAACCACTAATTTGACCACGTAGAATACAAAAATGGCGTTAAAATTGCTGAAAAACAGATAGTTTCCAGAAAAAATGGCATTCATAGGGTTTTACGGCACCACTTCCCCCGAATGCAGATTTAACATGGTTCTAGACTTGCTAACGAAAAACTGATTGCACCAGTCGATTCAGCGACTAAAAAAACCGTATTTTCCATATTTTCAAGCATTTCAAAGAAGAACAAAATTTTCACTCAAGAAATGGGCAAGGCTAATACCTTTGAATTTGGTGTCTTCAAAAAAGGTCAAAATCTAAATTATGTTATTTTTGGTAAAAATAGTTTAGAACCACTAATATGACCACGTAGAATACGAAAATGGCGTTAAAATTGCTGAAAAACAGATAGTTTCCAGAAAAAATGGCATCCATAGGGTTTTTCGGCACCACTTTCCCCGAATGCAGATTTAACATGGTTCTAGACTTGCGATCGAAAAACTGATTGCACCAGTCGATTCAGCGACTAAAAAACCGTGTTTTCCATATTTTCAAACATTTCAAAAAAGAACAAAATTTTCACTCAAGAAATGGGCAAGGCTAATACCTTTGAATTTGGTGTCTTCAAAATGGGTCAAAATCTAAATTAGGTTATATTTGATAAAAATGGTTTACAACCACTAATTTGACCACGTAGAATACGAAAATGGCGTTAAAATTGCTAAAAAACAGATAGTTTCCAGAAAAAATGGCATCCATAGGGTTTTTCGGCACCACTTCCCCCGAATGCAGATTTAACATGGTTCTAGACTTGCTATCGAAAAACTGATTGCACCAGTCGATTCAACTATTAAAAAAACCGTATTTTCCATATTTTCAAGCATTTTAAAGAAGAACAAAATTTTCACTCAAGAAATGGGCAAGGCTAATACCTTTGAATTTGGTGTCTTCAAAATATGGTCAAAATCTAAATTAAGTTATTTTGGGTAAAAATGGTTTAGAACCACTAATTTGACCACGTAGAATACAAAAATGGCGTTAAAATTGCTAAAATACAGATAGTTTCCAGAAAAAATGGCATCCATAGGGTTTTACGGCACCACTTCCAGCCGAATGCAGATTTAACATGGTTCTAGACTTGCTATCGAAAAACTGATTGCACCAGTCGATTCAGCGACTAAAAAAACCGTATTTTCCATATTTTCAAGCATTTCAAAGAAGAACAAAATTTTCACTCAAGAAATGGGCAAGGCTAATACCTTTGAATTTGGTGTCTTCAAAAAAGGTCAAAATCTAAATTATGTTATTTTTGGTAAAAATGGTTTAGGGCCACCAATTTGACCACGTAGAATACAAAAAAGGCGTTAAAATTGCTAAAATACAGATAGTTTCCAGAAAAAATGGCATCCATAGGGTTTTACGGCACCACTTCCAGCCGAATGCCGATTTAACATGGTTCTAGACTTGCTATCGAAAAACTGATTGCACCAGTCGATTCAGCGACTAAAAAACCCGTATTTTCCATATTTTTAAGCATTTCAAAGAAGAACAAAATTTTCACTCAAGAAATGGGCAAGGCTAATACCTTTGAATTTGGTGTCTTCAAAATAAGGTCAAAATCTAAATTAGGTTAATTTTGATAAAAATGATTTAAAACCAATAATTTGACCACGTAGAATACAAAAATGGCGTTAAAATTGCTGAAAAACAGATAGTTTCCAGAAAAAATGGCATTCATAGGGTTTTACGGCACCACTTCCCCCGAATGCAGATTTAACATGGTTCTAGACTTGCTATCGAAAAACTGATTGCACCAGTCGATTCAGCGACTAAAAAAACCGTGTTTTCCATATTTTTAAGCATTTCAAAGAAGAACAAAATTTTTACTCTAGAAATAGGCAAGGCTAATACCTTTGAAATTGGTGTCTTCAAAATAGGTCAAAATGTAAATTAGGTTATTTTTTGGTAAAAATGGTTTAGGGCCACTAATTTGACCACGTAGAATACAAAAAAGGCGTTAAAATTGCTAAAATACAGATAGTTTCCAGAAAAAATGGCATCCATAGGGTTTTTCGGCACCACTTCCAGACGAATGCAGATTTAACATGGTTCTAGACTTGCGATCGAAAAACTGATTGCACCAGTCGATTCAGCGACTAAAAAACCGTGTTTTCCATATTTTCAAGCATTTCAAAAAAGAACAAAATTTTCACTCAAGAAATGGGCAAGGCTAATACCTTTGAATTTGGTGTCTTCAAAATGGGTCAAAATCTAAATTAGGTTATATTTGATAAAAATGGTTTAAAACCACTAATTTGACAACGTAGAATACGAAAATGGCGTTAAAATTGCTAAAATACAGATAGTTTCCAGAAAAAATGGCATCCATAGGGTTTTTCGTCACCACTTCCCCCCGAATGCAGATTTAACATGGTTCTAGACTTGCTATCGAAAAACTGATTGCACCAGTCGATTCAACGATTAAAATAACCGTATTTTCCTTATTTCCAAGCATTTCAAAGAAGACCAAAATTTTTACTCTAGAAATAGGCAAGGCTAATACCTTTGAAATTGGTGTCTTCAAAATAGGTCAAAATGTAAATTAGGTTATTTTGGGTAAAAATGGTTTAGAACCACTAATTTGACCACGTAGAATACAAAAATGGCGTTAAAATTGCTAAAATACAGATAGTTTCCAGAAAAAATGGCATCCATAGGGTTTTACGGCACCACTTCCAGCCGAATGCAGATTTAACATGGTTCTAGACTTGCTATCGAAAAACTGATTGCACCAGTCGATTCAGCGACTAAAAAAACCGTATTTTCCATATTTTCAAGCATTTTAAAGAAGAACAAAATTTTCACTCAAGAAATGGGCAAGGCTAATACCTTTGAAATTGGTGTCTTCAAAATAGGTCAAAATCTAAATTAGGTTATTTTTGGTAAAAATGGTTTAGGGCCACCAATTTGACCACGTAGAATACAAAAAAGGCGTTAAAATTGCTAAAATACAGATAGTTTCCAGAAAAAATGGGATCCATAGGGTTTTACGGCACCACTTCCAGACGAATGCAGATTTAACATGGTTCTAGACTTGCTATCGAAAAACTGATTGCACCAGTCGATTCAGCGACTAAAAAACCCGTATTTTCCATATTTTTAAGCATTTCAAAGAAGAACAAAATTTTTACTCAAGAAATAGGCAAGGCTAATACCTTTGAAATTGGTGTCTTCAAAATAGGTCAAAATCTAAATTAGGTTATTTTTGGTAAAAATGGTTTAGGGCCACCAATTTGACCACGTAGAATACAAAAAAGGCGTTAAAATTGCTGAAAAACAGATAGTTTCCAGAAAAAATGGCATTCATAGGGTTTTACGGCACCACTTCCCCCGAATGCAGATTTAACATGGTTCTAGACTTGCTATCGAAAAACTGATTGCACCAGTCGATTCAGCGACTAAAAAAACCGTGTTTTCCATATTTTTAAGCATTTCAAAGAAGAACAAAATTTTTACTCTAGAAATAGGCAAGGCTAATACCTTTGAAATTGGTGTCTTCAAAATAGGTCAAAATCTAAATTAGGTTATTTTTGGTAAAAATGGTTTAGGGCCACTAATTTGACCACGTAGAATACAAAAAAGGCGTTAAAATTGCTAAAATACAGATAGTTTCCAGAAAAAATGGCATCCATAGGGTTTTTCGGCACCACTTCCAGACGAATGCAGATTTAACATGGTTCTAGACTTGCGATCGAAAAACTGATTGCACCAGTCGATTCAGCGACTAAAAAACCGTGTTTTCCATATTTTCAAGCATTTCAAAAAAGAACAAAATTTTCACTCAAGAAATGGGCAAGGCTAATACCTTTGAATTTGGTGTCTTCAAAATAGGTCAAAATCTAAATTAGGTTATTTTTGGTAAAAATGGTTTAGGGCCACTAATTTGACCACGTAGAATACAAAAAAGGCGTTAAAATTGCTAAAATACAGATAGTTTCCAGAAAAAATGGCATCCATAGGGTTTTTCGGCACCACTTCCCCCGAATGCAGATTTAACATGGTTCTAGACTTGCTATCGAAAAACTGATTGCACCAGTCGATTCAACGATTAAAAAAACCGTATTTTCCATATTTTCAAGCATTTTAAAGAAGAACAAAATTTTCACTCAAGAAATGGGCAAGGCTAATACCTTTGAATTTGGTGTCTTCAAAACAGGTAAAAATCTAAATTCGATTATTTTTGGTAAAAATGTTTTAGAACCACTAATTTGACCAAGTAGAATACAAAAATGGCATTAAAAGTGCTGAAAAACAGATAGTTTCCAGAAAAATGGCATCTATAGGGTTTTACGGCACCACTTCCAGCCGAATGCAGATTTAACATGGTTCTAGACTTGCTATCGAAAAACTGATTGCACCAGTCGATTCAGCGACTAAAAAAACCGTATTTTCCATATTTTCAAGCATTTCAAAGAAGAACAAAATTTTCACTCAAGAAATGGGCAAGGCTAATACCTTTGAATTTGGTGTCTTCAAAATATGGTCAAAATCTATATTAAGTTAGTTTTGGTAAAAATGGTTTAGAACCACTAATTTGACCACGTAGAATACGAAAATGGCGTTAAAATTGCTAAAATACAGATAGTTTCCAGAAAAAATGGCATCCATAGGGTTTTACGGCACCACTTCCCGCCGAATGCAGATTTAACATGGTTCTAGACTTGCTATCGAAAAACTGAATGCACCAGTCGATTCAGCGACTAAAAAAACCGTATTTTCCATATTTTCAAGCATTTCAAAGAAGAACAAAATTTTCACTCAAGAAATGGGCAAGGCTAATACCTTTGAATTTGGTGTCTTCAAAATATGGTCAAAATCTATATTAAGTTATTTTTGGTAAAAATGGTTTAGAACCACTAATTTGACCACGTAGAATACGAAAATGGCGTTAAAATAGCTAAAATACAGATAGTTTCCAGAAAAAATGGCATCCATAGGGTTTTACGGTACCACTTCCCGCCGAAAGCAGATTTAACATGGTTCTAGACTTGCTATCGAAAAACTGACTGAATCAGTCCATTCCGCATTCAGCGACTGTTTTTCGTTGATATGCTTGAAAATATGGAAAATATGGTTTTTTTAGTCGCCGAATCGACTGGTGCAGTCAGTTTTTCAAAAGCATGTGTAGAACCATGTTAAATCTGCATTCGGGGACAAGAACGATAAACATTTACCAGGATTGCCTAATCGGCCTGATTTGTCCGCCAGCTGTGTGACGTCATTGCAGTCCTTCATTATAACGTTTACCATATAAATGCATGGAAATAATAGGAATTAAACAGTATTTTTATGATTTCTGAAATACTAACGTACCACTATTTTGATTTTTAAGATTAAACACTTATAATTTATAATAAATAATCCCATAAAATCGTTTTAATACTTATATTTAATTAATTTATTGAATATTATTTGGGAAATAGGTAGAGTAAAAAAAACACTATTTAGTTCTATTTTTATTTTAAAAAATACATTCAAATAAATTTATTATTACACAAAATCATGCCTAAAACTAGTGTTTTTTGACAAACAAAGAAACAATAAACAATTTGCAGCATATTACTAGTACAATCCGTGAATCTTTTATGGAGCGACATATGTATTCTATAAAGAATTTTTAATTACAAATTTAAAATTAAGAAAAAATACTACATATCAAAAAAATAGTAAGTAAGTAAGTAAACTATCTCACTAAAAACGTAAAATAAAAATGTATTCACTATTGAATATTAACGTTGACACTCAACGATACTAACCAAGCAATGTCCAGCCAAGCAGTGTAACACATGAAATTTAAAAGTCCGAACTGGAGTTTAAAAGAACAGTTTTTTAAAAATTTTACACAAAAATGCAACGTACACTAATGTATCCACAATATCTACCAGTCAAAATTTTGAATATTTTTATAATAAATCTAAAAACGACGATTGAAAACGACCTAAAATGCACTGTCAAGATAGGAAAAATACGGCCGAGGACTGCAGTGACGTCACAGGCCACCACGTGCAATCGATTTTTTGGCGAATGTACGTCTTATGGGATTAAGCAATCCTGGTAAATGTTTATCGTTCTTGATTCGGGGAAAGTTGTGCTGTAAAACCCTGTGTAAGTAAAAATTTTGTTTTTCTTTGAAATGCTTAGATATGGAAAATAGAGTTTTTTATAGCTGAATCGACTGGTGCAGTTCATTTTTCGATGGCAATTCTAGAACCATGTTAATTCAGCATTCGGGGGAAGTGGTGCCGTCAAACCCTATGGATGCAATTTTTTCTGGAAACTATCTGTATTTTAGCAATTTTAACGCCATTTTCGTAATCTACGTGGTCAAATTAGTGGTTTTGACTATTTTGACCAAAAATATTATAAATTAGATTTTGACTAAATTTTGAAGACACGAAATTCAGAGGTATTGGCCTTGACAATGTCTTAAGTGAAAAATTTGTTTTTCTTTGAAATGCTTGAAAATATGGTTTTCTTAGTCGCTGAATCGACTGGTGGAGTCATTTTTCCAATAGCAATTCTAGAACCATGTTAATTCAATTAAAACAACCTTACAACTTGTAACTAGGTACAAAGGTACCTAGGTGCCCTAGAGACGGGGCGAGATGCTGTACTGCATAAAAAGCTCCTGCTGAAAATCCTCCAACCTTAGGAAAACCAAAATTAGGCGAGGATAAAATTATACCGTTATATCTTTGTGTTCCTACAAATTAACAATTACAAATTACCCAAGTGTGTTACAATTTGATACAGGGTAATCCATTGAAAGAAAAGGATATGGACTGAGTTGGATTCTCGTGAATTATCCTCTATATATTAATGTTTATTATCAAACAGCGTAGAAGTGATAATAAAAATCGAAGTGTCTCAGCGTTTTTTATATTTCAGTAATTTAAGAGCAGAATTTATTTTATTCCATAAGGGGTTTCCACACTTTATATTAGATATAGGTCATATTTTAATGCACAAAAATAAAAGGTAAAGAAGAAACAACAAATAATTTGCAATACCATTTAATAAAATATTTTTTACCATTCACACAAGTGGACAAATAAAATGAAAATACAAATAAATGTTATTACTAATGTTTTGATCATTTTCAAGCAAAAAATAGTTTCAGCCACGAACATTTCTAATCAAAATCATCAACACAAGAAAGAAAAAAAATCTAAAGAGTTGTACTCAGATGTTTTTTTATCTGTACTAGCTCGAGATAACTTTTTATTCATTAAACTTAACAGAATATATTAATACGTGGCTGAATTTTCTTATGCTAAAAACTTTTTTAACAGATATGATCATATAACATGCTTAAAATAACATTATTACAAAATGTGAAAACTTTTTGTACTTCAATAAAAATTGGTGAAATCACACGTGGAATGGTGCCATATCTAAAATATTGGGTTTTGTATATTTTGTTTAAAGGATACATCGTAAATTTAATAATTATCAGTAGTGACAATAAAAAAGTATTACATGACAATAAGATTAACATTTCTCGTCGGTCAAATTGCGAATTTATATTTAATCATTAGTATGCATGCTTCAAACTATAATTTCCAAATTATGTGATACTATGTAGTGGAATTAATCTTTTATTGCTTCTGCAAGTTTTAAATATAAATAACTATGTAACTAAAACGAAAATTTTAATGCGATACTTTCTTTTATTGCCTACTAGTCCCAATATTTTATCTGTAGTTAAGTATATGTCTTTTGTGTGGATACGAGCATTTTTTATAAATAAGGAACCAATGTTTACAATTTTAACTTTAACACAATTTGTGAGACAATTATATCTAATATAGTTAGGTGATGTAAATACAAGATATGGAAGAAGTTAAAAATTTTCAAATTTAAATTATTTACTTAAATCTTAATCGTGAAGAACAATATAGTTTAAAGTTGAATAAAACAACGAAGGTCCCTTATATATACTAAAATATAAAAAAAATAAAAACATTAAATCAGTAAACAACAAAAAAATAAAATGCGAAGATGAACACTTATTTTTTCTAGATATACTAAAACTTATAAATTTAACTTTAGTTTTTTCAAATTTTAAATACGATTTTGGAGAAATTATCACCGTACATTTTTCTCGTTTTAC
Organism: Ophraella communa; assembly: GCA_035357415.1. Lineage (NCBI taxonomy): Eukaryota > Metazoa > Arthropoda > Insecta > Coleoptera > Chrysomelidae > Ophraella > Ophraella communa. The sequence continues at coordinate 252,259 of CM068980.1, read as the reverse complement.
ATTCTGAAAAACTAGTCTTCCTACATTGTATAAGGTAATATAGTTTTTGCATTTTTGGAGAACAAACCAAAGATATTATTATTATTATTAAATGCATTAAGTCCAGAATCATTGGTAGAAAATATATATTTTGCTCTAGAGAGTTTTATGTTTTAATCTCTTCGTTTGCGGCTTATATAAATAGTGTAAGCGATATCTTTTATATCTTTCCCCATATGTGCTTCTAAAAGAGACCCATTTTATATTTTTGTAAACAACTCGTATATAACACTGTAAATTATATATTTTTAAGTTTAATAAATTGGATGAGTGAAAAAAGTTAGAGATAGCAATACAACTATAAATTTTTCCAAAAAATGTGAGTTTAACACATATTATCAACTACAATCTTATAAAAAGTAATCATGTGTCAAGTAAGGCATGTAAATGGGTTGATGGAGGAATATTTATAAGTATTAGCAATTACCTTTCAAAACTGTTTGAAAATTACATATTTATTGTACATTTGATTATTTCTAACCGAAACGATAAGATTAGCTTTGTCCATTCTTCCCTATTGAATAAGTAGAGACTTAAAATGTATATGTTAAAAAAAATATGTCTAATATACTTTTTCTAACGTTATACTACAAGGCGTTAGGTGTTTAACATTTTTTTGTTGAAAGTTAAAAATAAGACATTTTATAAAAGGGGATTTTCTTAGGGGGAGTAGAAAAATACATTAATTTTGAAGGTCTATTTCTAAAAATGTTCTACGGTGTTTCTCAAATAATTTTAGTTTTTCTACAATTTAAAGAATAAAAATTTTGAAAGATTAAATCTGTCAATGAAAAACCACTTTTTAATGAACCAAACACAATAATTTTTTTTCTTAATGAAAAAGTATTGTAGTAAAATAAAGAAAATTACTGTAAGTATAAACTACTTACAGAAAAATTAAAACATGAAGGAAACATTTAAAATAATAAGAATGTTGGTGGTGAAAGAAACATTTAAAATAATAATAAAGTTGGTGGTTTTTCATTGGAAACAGGCTCTTACAAATGAACAGTTACTTGAACACTATTATATCGTAATGTCGATATATTTTTCATTTGTTGGCTCTTGCATTTTTAAAAATATTTTTACAGATAAAAATATATTATTTAAGACGCATTGTCTTAGTTTTAATGGTATATTTTGTATCTGTCCAATTTAGTAAGATTATCATATATATTCGAATATTTTTACTAGGTTAAACATTAAAAAAACCTGAGATTAAAAATGCAAATAGCTAAATGAACAATAAAATTTCCTTAATTAAAAATTAAACATTCCATAGACACACCTGTACCATAGTCCAAACATTTAAGCTATAAGCCAAGCACGTAAGAAATTTGTCAAATTTTATTTTAACACAAGAAAGCAAGTTTTTTAAAATGTTGAATGGCAGTGAACATCTACCGGGTATTTATTTAATATTGGATATTTAAAATTATTTAGTACTTTTTCCATGGCAATAAAACATATATTTTAAGAAAAGTCAAATAATAACTTTTGTTATATTTAGATTCAAAGTGAAAATATTTACTTTTAATTGGAAGAACAATGTGCTTACTGAGAGTGTATAAATAATGTATACTTGGTAATTAGGTCGATTATTTAAAAACAAATTTGACAAATTATTATTGTGTGCTTACATAAATTATTTAACGGCGGTTGGTTTAGGAGTATAAGAAGCTCCAGGAATTTTAGAAAGAGTCTTCGAAAGGTCGACTCCAGTTAAGGCATTGATCGCTGGGGGTATCTGGCCAACCAAACGAGTAAGCTCGGCTGTAGTATTGTCTGGGCCTCCGATAAGAACGATTTCGTCTGTCTTTGCAAGAGGTGAAGCAACTTCGGCAGCAATCTAAAATAATGAAATTGATTGTGGTAACCTTTACTTTGTGGAAGTCCATCTTACTAAGAACAATAAATAACTGAACGGTTGAACTAAACTTCCACTATTTATTCGCAAAATACGTTTTTAAATGCAATTACAGCTGTTTCGCTAAAAACTAGCATCGTCAGATTGACATATTGAAGTTACATTTTGTTTGTTTGTAGCTAGGTACCTGATGTTGATAAGTAGTTAAGGCTAGACCAAGTAAGGAAGTAATAAGACATAACAATATTAAAGCCTAGATGTTATTAGCCCTAAGGGATTATCCTGGATGTATTTCCCTCTAAGATCAGTATAACTGTGCAATGATATAGAAAAACCAGGAAAAAACTATATCATGCTGATCTTTACAATAACATAATATATTTCTGTTACAATTACGTCTTATCTATGTATAAAATATAGACTCAATCAAAGTAAACAGTTTAATAGTGGTGAACTTCCAAGATTTATTTGTTCATTTACTACTTTATATTGTTGGTCTGCTAGATGTCTTTTTATTTCAAGTTCTTCGAGAAAATCTAAATTTTGTTTTTTGTCACAAATATGTAATATTTGAATGTCATTGGTGTGTATGAGTGGGTATGGATGTTCATGAACGTGTTTTGCATAGTTTGACTTATCTGGTTGTTGTAATCTATATGCTCTTAAGTCTTAAGTTTTTTTATAACTTTTAATTTCTTTAGTTTGTTGTCGTCGACGAGCTTTCACTGTGATTAACAGTGATGAGGTTCACTATTTGGATGTGTTTAGAAAATACATGAATTTACGGCAACACGTCTCCCTGTCTCCCTGAAAGCTCTTTTGGTGGGTTATAGACAAGGAAAATGTCTGTCTCAAAGAGCTGGTATTCACACTGTTGGCGAAGCACCAAAGAAAATAGCTTTGGAATGATCCAAAGGGGCGAAACTTTTGTTGAAGTGCTACATCACAGCCATACGTCTTCCGCGATTACAGAAAACAATGTAAATATATCAACGACTCCATTAATACATATTGCTGGCAACAGCAGTTGTACAATTAATGTCAATCTTCAAAAACTAGAATAAAAGCTTAGTTTATGTTGATTCACTTATTATTTCAAACAACATTGGGAGAATTGAAGAGTACTGTAAAGTATAAGTGTACCGTAAAGTGCCATTTCCCGAACTTGAACGAGTCCGGGAAATGGCATTTTACAGTATAAAAAAAAAGTTATTAAAGGTGGATACTTTTATCTGAAAAGGACTGTATATAAAGTTATTGTAAAGATCCGCATGATATAGTTTTTTCCTGGTTTTTCCATATAATTGCACAGTTATACTAATCTTAGAGGGAAATACATCCAGGATAATCCCTTAGGGCTAATAACATCTAGGCTTTAATATTGTTATGTCTTATTACTTCCATACTTGGTCTAGCCTTAATACTACACAATCAACATCAGGTATCTAGCTACAAACAAAGAAAATGTAACTTCAATATGTCAATCTGACTATGCTAATTCTAGGGAAACGACCGTCATTGCATTAAAAAAACGTATTTGCGAATAAATAGTTAAAGTTTAATTCAACCGTTTAGTTGTTTATTGTTCTTAATAATCTAAAATAAATAATACATTAAGCAAATTGTTAGATTTAGAAAGCGATAAAAATAATTTTAATGATAGAGAACTAGAAATCCAAGTGAATGTCACACAGTTTTATTAAGTTAATAGCGACTGAGTATTGTCACAAACATCATCAGGCAAACAATATTGTAAATGTGAAATAATGAAATTTGGAATCCAAGTTAAGAGGTAAAATTTATAGATATGAGACTATTATATAGTGATTTATAACAGAAGTAATGAAAAAATAAAGGAAACTCATAATAATTTATTAAAAATCTAAGAGTTGAAATGTCTATAAAACATAATTATTTGTTCCCTTGTGCTTTATTCACTTTACTCCTACCTATAACTTTTTTCTCTTAACGTCTAAGGAACTTGGATTTTCAATTCAATTATTTCACATTAGAATATTTTCAGTCTGATAATGGCTTCTTAAAGAGTCAAAACTATTCGCTGTTAACTTTATAAATTTTAAGTTACTTAATAAATCTGTGTGATATTAAAGTGGATTTTTACTTCTCTATTGCTCAGTCACATTTGAGATAAGGATGATTTATTTCATTTAATTTTATAGATATAATTACCTTGGGTAGAGCTTCAAGTACTATTGACATAATGGCGGCATCTCCATATTGCTTATAAACAGCGGCTTTTTGTCTCATTCTATCGGCCTCGGCTTTACCAATACTAGCAATAGCAGAAGCTTCGGCTGTACCCAGTAATTTGACCTTCTCACTATCTGCTTGGGCGTTTTTAACAGTTTGGGTTCTAAAAACAAAGATTTAATATAAACTATTAATATAAATAATAATAATATAAAATAAATAAAATTTATTGTGATGTACCTACTGGTATTATAAGGAAGGAGTAAATATTGGGAGGTTGTCAGAATTATGGTTAGGATAATGCCTAAATAAGGAGGACCTAGGATTTTGAAAGAAAGTTATATTGAGGGAGTAGCGTAATCCATCAAGCTATGGAGGCATCAATATGGGAAGAGATTATATCAATATGGGAAGAGATTATCAGGGTGCGAAAATATAAATAAGCAGTATGTAACTCCGACTGGTATTAGAATATCAAACAGGATCGGAAAAAAACAAAATTATATAGAAAAGGAAACAATGAAGGTGATAAGGGAGCGTGGACTAGGAATGTGATAGGGGATCTGGAAAAATGGCTGAATTGTAAACACAGAAAAATAGATTATTTTATGAGACAGGTGTTCAGGGCATGGGTCATTCAGAGAATGAGTGCAGGTATAATGGGGAAAGGTATGATGTAGAGCTTATAGTTTTTAGATGCAATAGATGGGTAGTAGAAAGGAATGGTGCTGAACTAAAATTAGGATTTAAATTAGAAGTAGGAAAAACAATACAAAAAATGATAGAAAGTACAGAGAATTTGGAGATTTTATTTATATAATGTATGTTGTGGCGTAGTATACAAGAGGATAGGGAGCTGGTCCCGATGCAGATGTCCGCCAGGCTAGTTCCTGGCCAGACAGCTGGGAGGAGACCATGGGGTGGTTTAAGCGCACTTTTCTTGGACAGAGTGAATCCCACACTCTTGTGGAAAGGTGGCAGGTTTCCACCCGATGAAAAAAGGTGGGAAGTATGAATAAGATTATTTGCAGTAAGGAAACGATGGGTACTGTAAGCGCTTGTGCCACTTCAGTAACCGAATAAATATATACGTTAAATTTTTTTTTGTACAACTGTCATTGAGCCCAACTCAAATACATTATTTGTGAATACTTTAGAATACTGAAGAATAGAATGTGGTTCAAATCACTCCTTCCTTGCTATTTTTGAAATCAATTACCATCAATCTGATAAAGATGAAGTATATTAGTTGTAGTTTTGTATCTAGCGGGGGTATATTTTACACTACTGTTAGAAATTTAATTTGATATGCTACAAAAATGATTGAAGTATGTATTTGAAAACGCAGCTGATGTTTGAATAATGTTCTATAGGAAATAAAGTTATACCTTTTTCCTTCTGCAATAATTTCTACTCTGTAACTCTCAGCTTCGGCTGGCAGACGAACGGTTGCGTTCAATTCTCTTTCTTTTCTGAGTACTTCCTGTGCTTCAATTTCGATCTGTTTCTTTCTTTCCACTACTTCAATTTGAATTTCTTCGTTTCTTATTCTTTGTCGAATTTTCGCGGCTTGCAGTTCGTAGGCTAACTGAGCTTCTGCTTTCTAAAATAAAAATATAAAAAATAATTTACTGGCAATTTTGTTAATTTACAAGTTACTTACAGCCGTGTTGACTTCCTGGTCGAAATTGGCTTTTTGCAATTTAAACATTCTGGAATTGTCTTCGATTTTAGTGTCTGTGGAATATTTGATGTCCATAGCGGATTTTTGGCATTCAGATTCCTAAAATTCATATTTATATATATATTTAGGAGAAAATAAAGAATACAATAAAACGTGCTATTTTGGGATTATTGTGGATTCTTCTGTATTTAACAACGAACTGTCCAGAAATTCAGTTCCCTGTATGAGCTCATACAGGTTCTATGCTGGTTGCTGGTAGAAGTCTTCTGGGGTCATTTGGGGTTTCCTATACATTATCTGCCTTCTGAGAGAAAGAAGGCCAGACTAAAATACGATAACAACATGACAGATGAAATAATCTAAAAGGAGCCAGACAGGGTTGCGTCCTTTCTCCAATGCTGTTCAATATCAATTCGGAGTGCATCATCAGATATGTCGATGACACTGTCCTGATTGCGAGCACTTTAGAAGACTTACAGAGACTGTTAGACGAAGTAACAAAGGTTAGCAAACCAGGTGGGTGGAGAATGTCCAACACATAATATCACACACAAGAGCGATATATTGTCAAGAATTGATCAAGCTAGACAATCGTTCATGAACTTGAGAAAACTACTAACAGCCCAGAATCTCTCCCTGTCCTTGAGAGAGAATGTTCAGATGCTAGGTTTTCAGTGTGTCATTGTATGGTCTTAATGGATGGACATTGATCAAAGAAACTACAAAGAGGTTGGAGGTTGAGCTTTGGTTCTGGGGTTTTCCTTACAAACCAACAGGTTTTAGATAGAATGAAAAATGAGTTGGAGGTTTTATTCGCCATCAAGAAGAGAAAGTTAGAGTTCCTCGGTTATATCTAGCGTAATGATAAATATGGGATTGGACGTAGAAGCGTTGGAAGACGAAGGATCTCTTGACTGCGCAATTTACGTGAATGATTTGGGCTCTGATCTATACAGTTATTCCGTACAGCTATTTCAAAAGTAAAAAATCGCCATCAGCAACCTCCAAAAAAGGCACAAAAAATTGTATTTATACAACAAAATTTCTTGCTGTCCAAGTATATAAGAATGAAATATGAACTTTACTTACCCTGATGCCAGCATCTCTATTAGCTTCAGCAACTCCCGCATCAGCGTCTCTCTTGACCATCGCTGTCTGAGCTTTACCGAGAGACGTGAGGTATTGCACCTCATCATAAACGTCCTTGATGGTAAAAGACAGAATTTCGATACCCATTCGGCCGACATCTGGAGCAGCCACTTCTCGGACAAGGGCAGCAAATTGATCCCGATCGCGGTAGACCTCTTCGACTGTAAGAGTTCCTGTAAGCAACATTAACAATATTAGAATTTGGATTTAAAACTATTTACTATTTTGTAAACGTAAAGCCTGTGCATCATTAGAAGGTCAAAGCAACTTCAGATAGGATAGGATATTTGGAGATTTCCACAACTATCATAAAAGTATACAGTAGCAATAAAACTCAAAGTCAATCCACAATTTTAATAAAAAGAAGATGATAACTGTAAAAGCGACATGTTTCGGTCTTCAAACCATCATCAGGCTATAAAGAAAACAAAGGTGTCAGCGAAGAATCGCTTTATTGTCGAAAAATTTTTTAAAATTTGTGGACAAAACTCTGTTTAAAAAAAAAGCAAATCACATAGAACGAAATAACAAAAAATACTAAAACAGTAATACTAAAGTATCTACAAATAATAAAACATATACAAACAAATAAAACTTCACAATATAAACCTTGCGAAAGGTCAGTTAAAAAAATAAATGTAAATGAATAAATGTATATTTTATACAATGAGAAAAATAAATAATAAATAATATAAAAAAATATAAAAAAAATAAAAAATTTAAGATTTTAATTTAGTCAAAATAACAAGAAACAACAAAATAAATAAATATCATAAATTAACCTTCCAGTGCGTGAGATGGTCCTATTATATTTTATGTAATAAAGTCGTCAAATGTTTACAAAGCTCTCTCTACCAAGTATAATTTTAAAGCGTTACGAAATGCGGTAATTGAAGAAATGGACTTTATTTCATAGAGTAGATTGTTGTGCATTTTCTTAGCGTTATAAAAAAACTAGAGCTTTCGATTAGTTTCGTGCGTGGTTTTGGTAAATTAAAGTCATACTCTGCACTTCTAAAAGGGTAGTTATGAGATGGTCTGTCTGAGACTTCAGGTAAATGTTTCGGAATTAAGGAAATGGATTCAAAGATAAACAGGGATGGAAGTGTTAATATTTTATGTTTTTTAAAGAATTCCCTACAGTGAGTTTTACTGCTTAGTTTCAGCGTATACCGAACAGCTCTCTTATGTAATTTAAAAATACGTTCAAATTGAATCACACAACATGTACCCCAAAAAGGAAGTGCATATCGGAATCTTCTGTCTAACGCAGCTGCGCTACGATATTGGGATTGGGAAAGTGGTTGTAGCTTAAATTATTTAAACTGGGAAATCCTGCAACCCGCGGTAATATAGAAATAGCAACTTGGGAAGATTTTATTAATTTTTGTTTACGCACGCTGGGGGTCCTCTATACGGCTGATACGGTGGTAGCTACGCCCCTGAATCCTAGTAACCAAAGAATTTTCAAAACAAATGGCCTGACATATTAATCCTGCTCTTAAGAAAACATTAGCCTTTAAGTAAATGAAGATAAATATTAAATAAAATAAAAAAGTTATTTAGTTTTACAAGTTGAGTTTTTTGAGTAGTGTTTATATATACCTTTATGTTTCATTATCTTTAACACATTTTCTGTGCTCAATTGCATAAAACCATAATGAAAAATAGTTTATTCGTGCAGGAATACTTAAATTAACCAACTTTCAGGTGGAAAGTTGGCATGGTCCCCAAAATGTTTTCTTCTATACTACCGAATGAGAAAATTTTCGCCGGCCGCCTCTGAAAGTTCGTCATACTCCGCTTGTTCCTATGTTGATTGTTATTTAGACTCCAAATCTGTGGTAGTCTTCTTCGCTTCTTTCTTTTAGAGGCTGCCATAAGATAATTTTATGTAGCCTTGTGTTATTCACGTGTTCCCATAACCTAACCTAACCTAACCTATCCTAACCATTTGTTGTTTCAATACCTGTTTTCTTATTTGTTCGACTTTTTTATAATCTAAGCGATCTGCTAATGGTCTCTATTTCAGTACCTAGCTATTATATTTTTCTCTTATTTCTGGGTTACTCTCCACGCTCTATACTGCCTTTACTCTAGAGAGAAATCCATTTAGATTCTATGTCTAATTTCTCTCTCGTTGAGCTATTTAGTGCTGTTATAACATTTGACTTTTTATATAAGCATTAAATTTCCTGTTTCATTCATCCAATAGTTCTCCCTAATTTGAAATAATAAATTGCTTTCTTTACTGCTATTATAAATTTATCCTAAAGTGTATTTATATCAATGGTTTAATATAATATTTAAAGTTCTCGCTATGAAGATGTTTCTTTTTATAACTTAAAACTGTTTCTGGATAATTCTTATTAGTTAAATTCAGCGTTAATCAGGAGAATTCGCGTGCTAGCATAATTTTCTAATAATCTCCTGAATGTATTCCACGAGCCAAAACAGTTTGAGAGTTTTATTTCAAAATATTAATAAAGCTTATCAGTCTACTGTTATCTCTTAAAATTCCACGACGACACGCAATTTGTGAATTTTAATTAAAGTATTCTATTCCAAGATGGAAGATAATTTACTTTAAAAGGATTATTATACAAATTTTTTTGGCAACGAATCAGTGCTGCAGTAATACTTAACAAGGAAACCTAATATTGCAGTTGTATACATATGGTATACTTTATTTATCTGTGTAGTTTATTGGAAACAAACTTAATTGTAATATTATACATAACCAGAGTCGTTACCTTTTAAAATGTATTCAGAGTTAACTATTCAACCCTGAATGATAAAATCAGCAAGTAGGTGTCCGTCCGAACTTCTCCAGCTTACACATAGAGTAATTTTCCCGAGAATTTTCCCATTTAATTTTAAATCATAGATAAAAAAGGATTGGACCTAAAACTTATAGGAAGATTACTGAAGTCTTTTCCATTGGCGCGTACAAGCTGCTTTCAAGGTGACGGATGCCATAAAAAAGTTTATTCAGCAGAATCTTGTTGGCAAAATCGCCAAATCCGGTAGCTATATAGAATTTATTGTTGATAGATGTATTACTCACAAACATTTCTAGAGAGAGAAAGATTATTTCCAGAATATTGGTGAGAAAACGGGAAGGACACAACAAACTTGTTAACTTGCGTAAGACCTCATATTCGGCCAGGGTAGTACTCAGCGTCAGTTTAGAGTAAAATATAAAAAAAGTATTTTTCATTAAATTGATTGTACTAACCCTTACTTTTTGGAAGTCCATCTTATTAAGGATAATAAAAAACTCTTCGTTTTAACAAAACTTCCAATATTTATTAAAAAATTGCTTTTTTAAAGGCTCAATGACAGCTTCATAGCGAAACAGCTGTCATTGAGCCTTTAAAAAAGCAATTTTTTAATAAATATTGGAAGTTTTGTTAAAACGAAGAGTTTTTTATTATCCTTATTAAGTATTTTTCAACAAAATATATTGTAATTTACAATCTTATATACCTATGTTTTATTTTTTATTATGCATCAAGCTTTATTCCAGCTGAAACTATTAATAATTTTATTGAACGGTATTTAGGATAAAAACTGCGATTTGTCTGATAATCTCGTCTTATAAGAAAAGTTGTAATTAGTGTTTACCTGTTAAAGTTAATAGTAATATACCCAAAAAAGAGAAAACCGCTGAAGAAAACATTATTTACCTCCGAAAAGACATACTAAACACTATTAGCCATATCTTTGAAGAACATAAACATTGTTGATTTAAAATATTTTTGTCTACAAACCAAACCTGATCCCAACAATCATATAGAGGATTTAAAAGCCTGTAATATCTATGAAAAATTATCGAACCTGTAATATATTTAGCTGGCCATTTAAGAAGTTTAATAGAGAACGTTGACAACAATTTGGTTGAACAATTTAATGCAATGCTATCACAGAAGATTGGAGGCAAAATAATTAATTATACAATGAACAGAAGTTAAGGTCTTTGTTTTGTACCCGAAAGCCACTATACAAAGTTTATACACATTTAACTGGTCAAAGTCCCAAAGAAATAATAAAAAAAACATGGAGAAAAAATAGTATATTGTGCAACAAGGTGGAAAAGTGTCTTTAGAAAAACATATTCTACACTAGGCGAAAGTGTAAAAAAAGGTTATTCCATATTACAAAAAAATGTGAAACCGATAATAGTTATGGAGAACAATGCCAAAAACCCGACTTGGATGAAATTACATTCAAGGAATTAATCTTTATTGCTTCTGAAACATAAAAGTTACAGCAAGGGTTTGGTTTAACATTTTTAAATTATAAATAAATTGAGATCATTCATTATGAGTGAATAAATCGAATCCTTTTTCGTTTTTTTTTCTTTTCTATTTATATTTTCCAGTTGTTTATTATGTTTTATTTTGTTTTTGTAATTATAGGTAGTTATAATTTAAAAATGTTAAACCATACTCTTGCTGTAACTTGTATTTTTCAGAAGCAATAAAGATTATTATATTATTATTATTACATTCAACGAATTTTAAATAAAATTTGGAAGTCCTTTATGGACAAACGGAAGAAGATTACAAAAAAAAAAATGAGAAATTAATTCGAAAGCAGTCTGATTCAGCTGAATGGCAATATTGTGGGAAGAAACTATTAATCTCTTCAAATTTTGGACAAATTTGTAGAATGCTGCCTACAACTAGTTGTTCTTCAACAGTGAAAAATTTGTTGTACAACGTACAATTTTCAAAAGCTATTGCTTGGGGCGAAATAATGAGGATCGTGCCATCATTTAAAAATAAGAAGTATTTCCTTGTGGACTTTTAATTAATAAAACATGGCCTTATCTAGGATCTTCTCCTGATGGAATAACAAATAATAATTGTTTAGTTGAAGTAAAGTGCCCCTTTTCAGCTAGAAATTATACAGTTGCGGAAGCGGTAGAAAAGAAACTTATAAAATACCTTCCGAAATGATAAGTATGTATTAAAACCAACCAATAAGTATTATAATCCGATTCAAGTGCAACTGCAAATTTGGCAAAAAGATAAATTCTATTTTACCGTGTGGACACTAAAAGACTCTGTAACACTAGAAATAGAAAGGGACAATATTTTTTTCCAAAATAAAATGTTGGAAAAGAAAAATTTTATTTTAATTGTTTATTGTTGGAGCTTATAGATCCTAGAGATATGTGGTATGAAAATGAGATCCCCATTACATTCGACCAAAAAATTCTTAGTATTAAAGACAACTATTTTAATATATTTTTCGAGTTATTTTGTTTTTATTTAGATATAATTGTATATTTTTATATTTTACATTTTAATAAATTACTTTTACTTTTTAACTGACCTGATCTGACCAAATTTCTATATTGTAAAGTTTTGTTATTATTATTATTTGGAGTGATAAAATAAAAGGACATAGGCTGTGTGTGTGTGTGTGTGTGTGTGTGTGTGTGTGTGTGTGTGTGTGTGTGTGTGTGTGTGTGTTAGTATTTATTAAATTTATTCATTAAAATGAACTTAAACCCAAACAAAATTAGTACCTATGATTGAATGGGTGTTTTCAATACCTGTCAAACGAGACATCACTTGCCATAACGTGGATAAAAAAGTTAATGTATACTAAAATAAAATATTCAATATTTTTTTTTAGTTACCTATAAGTACATTCAGTATTTTTAAACTGTTTTGTTTCTTGAAATTATCTCCAAAAGAATGAAATTTTAATTTTTTTAATATGACGTATTTAACTTAATGAGTCAATTAAAAAGTCATAACCAATATTAAAAATTTTTTTGGAATGATTAATAATGAATTTATGAAGTTGTTGCGTTTTACAGCAATTTAAAATTCATATAGTCTACATATTAATTAATGGAATATTTAGTAGAGGCCGCTTAATTATAAGTTGTGACAATTATTGATAGTTCTCTTCAGAATGTCTGTCTTTACAAAATATGGCGATCAGATCTAAACGTTCAAATATCTCCTAAACCCTTAATTTTATCGAGTTCAAACAAGAGTACATTTTCATTAGTAAATGGATTGGAAAATTTATTTTTGAAATTTAAATATTATTCAGATGGTCCCTATTAAAATTACGGATTATTAACCAATGGGCACAAGCCGTCTCTGCTTATCTGTACGTAATGTAGATTCATTTATACCGTCAAACACAGGACATGGATGTATGCAATCCGTCACTGAAATTTTATAGTATTCCAATGTATAGTTTAGAAATTATGACAAAACAAAGGTTTTTATTTCGAAACTTTAGAGGTCTATAACTCGGAAACGAAGGCTCGTATGACAAAAATTTATTTGAACTTCTAACATTATTTTGACCTCTCCTATTTGCTCCCGAATTTTTGGCATTAAGTTCCTGGACACCCTGTATACAAATTTATTATAGTGGCTCGCAACCTAAGTCGTCATCGTCTTCATCAATTGAAAATTCACTTTCACTGTCGCTGTCTTCTCCTAAGTTTATTACCAAATCCGCTACTTTATCCATAATGTGTTCCTTTTCTAGTTATTCATTTTCCACTTTTTACACATTAGCGCAAATATATTTCCAGTTGTCAACAGTAACCTTGCTAAATGTTTTTTCTGTTAATATTTTGACGTCATCTAATTTAAAAGTAACGTTGCAAGCAGCTACTTTGTTCTTTACCAATGCCCATATTTTTTCAATGGGGTTTAATTCCGGGTGATAGGGTGGTAGACGAAACGTTACAATATCATATTCAGCCAGAACTTTATCTATTAGGTAAGTTTTACATAGTGGCTTGTGCGTTTTTATTAACGTGAATAGTTCGGTTTTAGTCGATTTTTCCAGATAAAAAATGTTTCTTTCAGCGAGCCACTCCATCATTGCTTCTTTTTTCCAAGAAAAATTTGAAATCGGTTCTAAAAGTGCATTGTGATAAGAAGCATTGTCTAATACCAATACGCTTTTTTTCGGAGCATTGGGAATGAATTTTTCTCGTAACCATTTAACAAAATTTTTATTATTCATATCATCATGATAGTCCCCGGTTTTAGTTTCAGACTTAAAAATATTTAATGCCTTAGGTACGAATCCTGCTTCACGTGTACAATAATAAAGCGTTGTCCTTTAGCTACTGGCGATTTTAAACACATATTTTTACCATCATCCCATGCTTTTGGTACGGTATGTGAACTATGGATATAGGTTTCATCACAATATATAATTGGTCGTCCCTCTTTTCGATACTGTTTTAATTTTCTTAAATATTCCATTCTTTTTGCCTTTATATCGTACTTCTCCATTAACAGTTTTCTGTTGTCTTGAGTTTTTTTCCACCTGAATCCCATTTTCTTGGCCAACTTTCTAAATGTGTCAATTTTGCCAGTGAAGTTTACACCCTCTTCATTTTTACCTCTTCAAAAATTCTTTTCATAGTAGTAGGCCTTCTATTGTGAATTGCAGTATAAGAATAAATAATTCTTCGAATTATTTCTTCCTCAAACTCATCGACGTATCCTTTGGAAGTTGAGGGTTTGCTAACATTTTTTCGAGGTGATTTAAAACGTTCCCCAGGAGATTTCATATTGCCTTCAGCAACAATATGTTTTACCGAAGTTGAAGAAACATCACAAGCTTTCGCTACTCTTTGTTGTAGATTACTTAGAGGGATATTTAGGATACTTCTCTTCTTTTTCCTTCTTCATAAATTGATATACATTGTATATAATTTGTCGGGCTTGACTGTGGATAATTTTATTACCTTTTTTGGAATTACTCATGTTTCCTGGTGCTAAACTAAACTAAATAATAATACTAATAACAAACCTTAATTTAAAATGTTCTAAAATACGTACCCTATTGTCAATTAAAATAATTAACTAAACAAAATATTGTCACAAATTTGTTTATTAAAGACTTTACTTAAACTAAATAACTGCTATTAAAATACACTAAACTAAATAATATAATTTAAAAATAAGCAAAATTTACTGCGCTAATCAAAGAGACAATACGACGTAAACGGCGGACTGACCAGAATGAATCAGTAAGGGCTGCAAATTTGTGTACTGCGCCGGTTGACGTCACAGGTCTACTCAGAATCCATGGCCTCTAATGATAATAATTTATACATTTATAAATTTACCATAACACCTGCACTATAAAAATGTCTATTCGGTATGCATATTTCATCGAAAAATGCACAATAACCCAAAGAGTAGTTATTCTAAAGTATTTGATGATTCATTCGTTCGTCATTCTTGTTCGTTTCTTTATATCAGGTCAAGAACAAGGTTTCTTCACGGTTCCAAAGTAGGTTGGGCACATTCACGTTTGTGCGTTCGAGCTCACATTTTCGGTAACATTTTCCACTGCCCATCGATGAAATAATTAGATTTCTTGTGTAATGGCGAAAAATAACTTTACCATTAAAATTAGTACCTGCTACAAATACGAGATTTTTAGTACGACGGATAAAAATAGTTTCATTAATATTTTGGTGATACTGAACATATTAGGAAACACATTAATTTATTGGTTGTAGTAATACATAGGAATTTGAAGGTCATATTGCTTATTTTAAGTGAACTTTTTTCTTTAAGTAATTTCCTAGAATTAGATTATCTTTTTAAACTTCTTCGTTTTTTTTTTCTTAAAAGCTCAGTACAAATGAAGTATATAAGCTTGTCCCAAATCAATGAAATTTTATTGTCATTAAACAACTGAAATTATCAATTTATGAATGGTTTTCCATGGGGGTTAAAATAGTAAACCGAAAATATTCTAATTAGTATCGTTTCTACATAATTTTAGGTCCGGTTGCATAAAAGCTTGTTAAAGCTCTGTAAGCTAACAGCCTGTTATCTTTTGTGCTACGACAGCGCGTGCGCGAGGATTTAAAATTTATTGTTTTTTAAATGAAGTTGACGGTGCAGTGTTTTTGGCTTAAATAATTTTTCCTTAAACCGAATAGTTAGATTTTAGTTTATTTAATTGGTTTATAAAAAATGAACCTTAATAGGTATTTATAAATAATAAATGATTCTCTTGATTTGATGGTAATTTGTGAATTTAATTTTTTAATATGGTTTCAAATGGATACAAAATGGAAACCTCGATATAAACTACTAGAATAAATACATAGAGATTTAAAAAAAACAGTATTAAAAATAGGAATGAAAGAGGTTTGTTTTCGCTATTCAAATTATATATTTAGTAAATATTAGAATCTCTTGTTTTAATGGTAATCTGTTATTTTGATGAACTATCACTTACACATAAAATCAAAACCAATAAACCGTTAAAATAATTAAAAATATCTCTAGTTAATTCAGTTAGAAAACATAAGCAACGAAGTGCGTTTAACTTTCAAACATATTCAATTTTCGTCTTTTCAAAGTTTAATCTACTTGTTCACTGTAAGAAATGTGACAACGTAGCCTAAGAATCAATTTTTACATCTCTCGTCTACTACCAAATTCTTAGAAATTCAAATAGGCGCATGCGCGTGATTAAAACATGTTTATGAATTAGTTATAATTATGAAATTTATTGTACTAACCCTTATTGTGTGAAAGTTTCATTCAACCGTTTAGTTGTTTACTGTTCTTAATTTCTTAGTTATAATTAATTAGAGTAACAGAGCTTTGACAAGCGTTTATGTAACCGGCCCATAATCTATCACAGTTCTTTACTTTACAATTGAAAATATAGTCAATATTGTTTCCATGTTCCCTAAATATTTTTCTTTACATATAAATAAAATTTATTTACTCCTGTTGAAAGCTTTTCTTGCGCATGAGTTCGGTGCTTTAAAGTTGCATACTATGTAATATTATGATAATCTGCTGTTTCTTACATGATCAGGAAGTCAATTCGGCTATAAGTAACTTATAGCGTATTCTATTGGGAAAAAAATGCAGCACGAGTCAGGACCTAGGGCAAATTTTATAAACCATTGGAAAAAGTAGGGCTCTGAGTGCAAAAAGTTCCACCCAAGGTCTGGTGGTCGCGCGGCACCAGTTTCTAGATAAAATTTGGCAGTTAGAGTAGAATTGTATTTTTTTCCTGTTGTTAGGAGAAAGAACATATTTGCCAATAGGCACATAAAACGAAAAATAAATGGACAAAAAAGCCTATGTTTGATTAAATAATAGAGGGTGTTAAATTGTTATAACAACTAAATAGATAAAACCACTACATATTAGACACTACTGGTTAATTTGAATAAATGATCTGAGCCATCCACAGGTTCATTGGTTAAAATTGACTGCATACTGACTTTTACTACTTTTACTACTGTGAAGACTGCTGTGGGTAACATCGTTTCCGTTTAAAATTAGTTCTGAGTGAGTACTTTTAGTTTTTTAAATAGCAAACCTGGTATCTACGTATTGGTGAAATTTAGCTCTACAATACTATGTAATGTTAAACTTGATTAGTGTATAAAAAGTTTGATTTTTTTGATTATTTCGTGGATTAAAAGTCAATAGATTATTACTGAAAATATTGACCTTGATAAGCCTAATTGAAGGTGAACATAAAAACAACACAAATAGTTTACAGTAACTACATTTTAATTACCTACATGCAGTTTTTGGTTGTGGCTATTGAATATTTATAAGTACTTTATAAGAAAATGTCTACTGAACCAACAAATTCTACGATACTTGCGGAAATTACAAAATTAAATAATGAATTGAGAAATGCCATAAAAGCGTCTGAAGCAAATATCTTACTTCGTATGGAAGATCAGAACCAAAGAATCAAGCAACTCGAAATAGAAAACAATACATTAAAGAATAAATTAGAAGAGTTTGAGAGGTTACATAAAAATAATAATATTGTGGTATTTGGTATTAAGCAAAGTGTACCCAACGTATCGGCCGAAAAAGTTTGTGAAAAATTAAATAGTTTACTGGACGTACATATTAGCCCCGAAAACATAAATAACGTATATGCACTAGGAGATAAAAACAACGCACCTGTAAAAATCGAATTTATTTCCTACCTTACGAAAAAGTTACGTGCTGAAGAACTGTTACAAACTAAAAAATACAAACGTTATAATCTCAAACGATTTAACAGTCAAACAGCGAGAGACAAATAAAATTCTGAGAAGATATTTAAACAAAGTTAAAGGTACCTCAAAAAACTGCTACATAAAAGGAGAGCGTCTATACATCGACAATAATATTTTAACAGCAGAAGAAATAGTAGAGATTGAAAACCACATCCCTGAAATTCATAGTGCACCAGAATCACCAGTCGTAGAGAGTAAAAACTTGGTTGATGTAGAGGAAAGCACACCCACTATAAAGGCTAAAAAGGATATTACAAAGCAAAAAAGTAATAAAACTGTTTCAAAGAAACTTGAAGAATTGCCTTCTAAAGTTACCAGAAGTCGCATAGGTTCTTCTACGTGTCAAAAATAAGTACTTGTTCATAATCTTTTTTTTTTTCATAGGACAAGACTAATAAATTACTGTATTTTTTTATTTATAATTTTAACTATATTTTATTCAATTTTTTCTTTTATCTTTAGTGCATTTCTTTATTACCTACTCTAATTGAAATCCGTTTTTCCGCTTTTATACCTTACTAAATATACTTGTATTTACTTGTTAGGATGCCTTTTAAAGTAGGGCATTTTAATGTCCGATCTCTTGTACCTCACTTCCTTGAATTTAAAAATTCTGTTATTAATAATGGGTGTGATGTTGTGGGTGTTACTGAAACTTGGTTGCACGATGGAGTTTCTAATACAATGGTAGATATAGACGGTTATACATTTGTTCGGCAAGATAGACCAGCAAGAGCTGGTGGTGTTGGTATGTATGTTAGGAGTAACTATAAATTTGACTTTATTTCATCTGAATATAATGAATTATTTGAGTGTATTTGGATAAAGGTTTATATTGGTAAGGAGATGTATGCTGTTGGTACTGTATACAGAAAGCCCAAAGGTAACTCTTCATTATTTTTAGACCAATGTGAAGATATGTTTTCTACGGTTTTTCGAATTTTGATAGAATTATATGTGTGGGGGACTTCAACATTAATTTATTAAATTTAGATCAAAGTACCATCAATTTTCAGAATATTCTAGACACTTTTGGTTTAAAACAATTAATTAAGGAACCAACAAGAGAAATGGCTTTGTTAGATCTTATTATTACTAATATTGACATTGAAAAATGTAGTGAATCTGTTGACATGAATATGATTGCGGATCATGCAGGTGTCTTTTGTAAATTTGATGTTGGATCTAACCAGGCATACAACAAACATAAATATTTTTACAGAGCTTTAAAGGATATTAATATCGACAATTTTTTAAGAGATTTAAAGTTAATGCCGTGGCAAAATATAGTTTGGCTAGACGACATTGATGCCAAAGTATCGCTTTTACAGACTTATATTTTGTCGGTCCTTGATGTTCACGCCCCACTAAAATCAAAATTAATTAACAATTCTCACTCTTACTCTCCCTGGTTGACTGATAATATTAAAAATATGCAAAAGCTACGTGATAAGGCGCTAAGAAAATTTAGAAAAACAAAATTAAAAGAACATTGGTCTTATTATAAACAATTGCGTAATTACACTACAACTGCCATTAAGGCAGAAAAAAGAGCGTACCTTAACACCAAATTTGAAAATTCGACGTGTAAAGAAAAATGGGCAGAGTTAAAAAAGCTTAATATATCTAGAAGAAGAAAAACGGAGTTGCCTGTACATTTAAACTCAGTTGATGATATAAATAATCATTTTGTCAATAATATTAATGTTTTGCAAGCAAATAATGAACTATTAGATTTTTATTCTCAAAATTTAAAAAAGAATATTACCGATACTTTTAATTTTTCATATGTTTCAGAGGAAAGTATTAAAGATATTATTTTTTCCCTGAACTCAAAAGCTTTTGGTAATGATCAATTAAATATTACTATTATTCGATTGTGCTGCACTGTAATTATTCCTTACCTTACTCATATAATCAATATTTGTATTGAGAAAAGCTACTTTCCTCGTGATTGGAAATTTGCCAAAGTTATACCTTTGCCTAAAATATCCTCACCTATGGAGTATAATGACCTAAGATCGATCAGTATTTTACCTGTTTTTTCAAAGATATTTGAACGAATTATTGAAACTCAAATTAGAGAGTTTGTTGATAACAATAATATTTTGCCAAAAAAGCAGTCAGGATTTAGACGAGGATATGGATGTGCAACTGCACTTGTGGATGTTGTAGACGATATTATTGGCTCCTTAGATTCAAATAGGGTAACTATTCTTGTCCTTTTAGATTTTACAAAGGCTTTTGATCTAATTAATCATGATTTATTGTTGGCACTGTTAAAATATTATAAGTTTAGTGATACAGCCAGACACCTCCTTTCTACTTATTTACGAAAGCGTAAGCAAATTGTACAAATAAAAGAAATAAAATCATCGCCTGCTGAAATTAAATCTGGTGTACCTCAAGGTAGTATTTTGGGCCCATTATTGTTTACGCTCTACACATCAAAATTTCCTAATTGTCTAAATCACTGCAACTACCACCTATATGCAGATGATACACAAGTTTACTTATCCTTTGAATACTCAAATATTTTACAAGCCGTTGAACATCTTAATAGCGATCTGTTAAATATATGTAAAATAGCAAATGAGCATGCACTTAGGATTAACCCATCGAAATCTGTAGCGTTATTATTTTGCGGTGACCGTGATCGCAAATTTATATCGGATAAAGTTTTACTGAAGATTGACAATGAGAATATTCCTATAAAACTATACTCTAAAAATTTAGGACTTTTATTGGATGCTAAGTTAAGATTTGGGAACACATTTCTGCTAAATTAAGAACAGCTTACGCAGCTTTAAAATCAATTTACACGTACAGGAAATGTTTGTCAGAGAAAGTGAAAAAACTATTATGTGACTCTTTGGTTTTGTCTCAATTTAATTATTGTGACGTTGTCTATGGACCATGCCTAGATAACACCGAATCAAAAAGAATACAAAAAATACAAAATGCATGTGTACGTCTAATTTATGGAATAAGAAAATATCAAAAAATTTCTAAAAAATTTAAACAATTGGGTTGGCTAAATATGTACCACAGACGACAACTACATTTTAGTTGTCTATGCCAAAAAGTTTACCTTAATAAAACTCCTCCCTATTTACACAAAAAAGCTCATATTTAGAACAGATATCCATAATTTAAACATTAGACGTAAAACCATTCTTCGTATTCCTAAACATAACAAGGCATTATTTCAACGATGTTTTTCTTACAACGTTGCGGTTTGTATTAACAGATTGTTTAAATTGGACTCGAGTTTATTAAATAAACCAGTTTCAGTATTCAAACGTCGATATAAACAACATCTTTTGGAGTTGCAAAAATAGGTAATTCAAAAGTAAGTGTGGTACATTCTTTTTTAGCAGTTCCTCTTATCCTTATTCCTGGTTAGGTTCCTTCATTTTCTAGTTTAATTACACTATATATTTGTTTATTCTTGCTAATTTTATATATTTTTGGGATTTATTTTTAAGATTTATACACTTGCATGTAATTTTGTTCACTTTGTAATAATTGTAAGTTTTTTTATAATATTTATATACTAGTGATAGTTTTGGGACTGATGGAAGAACAGAAAAGGACTAGGTAACTAGTCCTCGACTGAATCAGTTATAGCCATTTATCCATATATATATATATATATTTTTTGATTGTAAAGTTATCTTTGTGTTTAAATATGGATAATAAATGCTTATTATTATTATTATTATTATTATTTATTCTAAAATGGGTTTGTAATAGTGATGTGCCGAGTAAGGGTTGACTCGATTCAGAATCGATTCCTGCTTTTAGAACTCGCATATTCGAATACCAATTTATTTTGATTCGCTGGACTCGATTCCGGTACTCGAGTCAGGAAGAATCGATTCGTACTCGCTAACTCAATTCAGGTTATGCGAGTCCCTTCGAATCTTGTATTCGAGTTTGGTTAACTCATTCGTACTCGCAATCTATTTACTTAAGCAATGAAGTGACGCGGGTCTAATAATACAAACAAGTTTGAACTTGCATTTTTTGTTTTGATTTATGTGTTTTGTATCAATTAGCAGTTATTGTGAGTAGGTACATTATGCTTAACCTAACCTACACGCTGTTTGAAATTAATACTGAGTTAACTTTTCTTTTTTGTTCTAAAATCGGATTTTAGTTCTGGACTAGAGTTTTCAGACTCCACCTCTGGACTCGAGTTCAGCCAGACCCGAGTAAATATTTGAATACCAAACAGAATTCGAGTACTGCACATCACTAGTTTGTAGAGTTCCTTCAGTAATTTTCTAATTGTAAATAAAAATTAACGTTAACAAAAAATTTGAACATAAGCCTCAAGGCCAAATGCACAATCCATTGTCACTGCACCAGTGCGAATTTTAAGTGCACGCAACCAGTGTCAATTTTGCCCTGTGTCAAACTTTTCTCCCAAAGGAATACGCTATTACACTTTAGCCGTATATTAAACTACAATTCAACCAAAAAAGTGAGTTAAAATCGATTAACCCTTAGGGAGTAACGCCGTAGACAGATACACATGTTAAACTAACATTACAGGTATTGATTTATTTTCGTATAGTAACAAAAATATTGATTTTAGGATAATAACTGAATATAACCAGTGCTTGATCAAAGTAAGTTTAAAAATAAATAATACTTGTAACGTAATCGAAAATATCCCTCTTATTGTACTTAATGAAAAATACATGTTTTATACTTTAGTTGCCCAAATTTTGGGGCAACAGGTTTTCATTTCAATTTACGTTATTGTGCGCCGACCCCGATTTAGGATAAACTGGTTCCTGGCCGACATCTTTAATAGCGCACCCCACTAAAAATTACTGTAATATTATATGTAATAAGCCATACCCTCAAAATATTTCTAAACGTAATTCATGGAAGACTATATACACTGCTCAACAATGAAGAGGATATTTCAAAAATCTGTAATTTTCTTGTCATTGGTTAATAATAAATCAAAATTCGGTAAAATAAGTTAATTTTAATCTTTATTTTTCATAAAACAAAGTTACAAAAAAAATGAAAAATGTTAAATCATTTACTGCGCAAGTCATAAAGTCCTTTCACGAAAATAAATATCGTGTGGATCCACCCCTAGCTTGCCTTAGTGCTCTCACTCTATTTGGCATGGTCATTTACAATGGTACACTTATTGGCTCTATAACCATGTCTCTATATCGTACAGCCGTCATTATCATTATCATATTCATTAAGACCCCTAAATCAGTGCGGCTATCATAACATAATATGCCTCCCCACACGCAAACTGAGCCACCACCAAAAAGTGGGGTGGCGCCATCAAACGATCATTGTATCGCTGGCTTATTTCTCTCCACACCAATATTTGACCATCACACAGATTCAGCCGAAATCTTGACTCATCCGTAACCATATAGTACCTCTGCAAAATTCCGATGACTGTTCCCTCGTCAAACCGATATCTGCATACATGCTGATCCGCAGTCAACCGTGAATGTGAACTACGCCTTCTGACTCTTAAATAACATATGCATGCAATCTTCTTCTGACAGTTTGACTAGATATCACTCTTCCGGTAGCATGCCTAAAGAAGCTATTAATTCTCGAAGCAGTAAATGTTTGGATTCTTCTTGCAGTTACAGATATAAAGCGGTCTCGAGCAGGAGTTGTAGCTCGTTCTCGTCATGTTTACAAATATCGATTCCATGCACGACTGACAACAGCTTGGGACACATTTAGTCGTGGAGCAACTTCTTCTTGACTTAAGCCTTCGTGTATCCAACGTACTAATTGATCGAGTTGAACTGATCCTAATCGCTGTAACGAATTTTTTTTTTAGGTAAACAGATTTATGGACTACAGTAACAATGTTAAAATCACTCCAAGCACTTCTACGCGACTAGTATTTTGAAATCGAATTCCTACAATTATGGTTAAAGAGATAACAGCTTATAAAAAGAAAAAAAAACAACTTGCTCTGAAATTTAAAAAATATCAACTTCAATTGATGAGCAGTGTAGAAAACTAGAAGATGATATGTATGATACCCAATTAATTATTTGCTTTTAATGTCCTCTTTCAACGATGTTTAAATATGAACTTAGACATTTATTCTTATTTCATCGACTTCGAAAAAGCATTCGACAGGGTCCGACATGAAAAACTAATAGAAGTGTTGAAAAACAAAGTAATAGACATACGAGATTTACGAAGCATAATCAATCTGTATTGGAACCAAAAGGCCAATATAAAGATAGAAGAACAGAAGTCCGAGTATATTGACTGTTGCCAATTCTGTTTAATGTATACAGTGATGTCATATTTCAGGAAGCGATAGCGAAACTAAGTGATGTAATCTCTATAAACCGAAGAATAGTAAATAACATAAGATTCGCGGATGACACCGTTATAATGGCAGACAACCTGGAATCGCTACAAGAATTGTTAAATAGAATTAACAATTATAGTATTGCGGACTAAAAATAAATAAAGAAAAAAACGAAATTTATGATTGTCTCAAAAACACAACATGAAAATGAAAGATTAATGACAGAGCAAACCCAAAAAGAAAGAAATTAAAGTCCGAATTGAAAGTGCTTGGCTTATAAAAATGAAAACAAAGACCTTCAGTTGCCACTCAGATTGAGGGCTCTAAGATGCTACATATTTTCTATCTTACTATACGGAATGAAAGCTTGGACAGTGAAAAAACAACATATAAGAAAAATAGAAGCGTTCGAAATGTGGTGCTACAGAAGAATATTGAAAATCCGGGAGGTCAAAGGATTACCAATGCAGAGGTGCTACGACGATAAAGACCTAGAAATTATGAACAGTGTAAAAAAAGAAAACTGGAATATTTGGGTCACATAACCAGAGGATAAAAATATGAGCTGCCGAGAATTATTTCAAAGATCCAAGGAAGAATAAGTATAGGAAGAAGATGCATCTCCTCAAGAACCCTAGAGAATGGTTTAACGGTGGTTCTTTGCAACTTTTCAGAGCAGCAGCAAACAAAGTGACCATAGCCATTACGATATCCAACCTCCGATAGGAGATGGAACTTTAAGAAGAAGAATATATAACATACTATCATTTAAATGGTGTTGGTTTACCCTAATAATGAGCTTATACCATATACTGTTGTAAAAATAACGTATCAATTATTGACCTAATAATAATAAAAAGTTAGTAGGCAATATTTTTTTAAATACGATTAATTTTTTATGACTACGTATATAGTGCATACTAGTGCATAGTGAAAACATGCATAATCCTAATCTTAAAGATGCTAGTTTGCGCTTTTCTATTTTTATAAGTGTAAAACCAATTTGTTGTAATTGGATTCAAAAGTCAAATTTTTGATTAAATGAATTACAGTAAGATAATATAGATTTTGGAGCCCAAGAGGAACAAGGAGACTGGAAACACCGCGAAAAATGGAAGACCTTACTGATAGAAGGGAAACACTCGGTGAAACAGCATTAGCTCTAGACACCCCTTATTTATATATAATATAGATTTTTAGCATTAAATGGTACTAACCTTCATAAAGATTTTGCAAATTCTCTCAATCAGAGTAACGTAGCATAATCTCATCCAGGAAATTAAGTTTTTCACCACTAACCTACCTTTATTGACTTTTGTTAAGGTAGTAAAGTTGGTCATTATTAACCAAGGTAGAAAAATACAGGGACTACTTGATTAGAAATAAAGCTCGATTCATAAACTTGACGATACCGTTCGACGATGCGATTTACCGATACCGTTTGCCGATTGGCAATCTTCCTATTCACAAATTTAACGTTTGCTAAAACTTCACTTACGGAATTATATAGGGTATGGTGTTTTTCAAGAAAAATGGTTAATTGCATTTAAGCTACCTGAGGCAATTTTGACTTTTGTATTGTTTTGTTTTCATGATATTTTTATTATTATTTTGTGTATAATTCGATGTATTATTCAGTTGTTATAATCAAGTGAAAAGATAAAGTGTTTCTTGATCAGAGAGTTCGTTGGGGTTGATGGTAACTTCTAAAGTTCTAAAATATTTTCTCCTATTTTCATTGTTTGATGCACCTGTGTACCTCTAACCGCTGTCATGTCTGTTGAGTAGCATATAAAATTTGTGGCACCCCTGACTTGTTTGTTTGTTAGACCGTTGAGTGAGAAATATATCTCAACGGTTTAGACTAATGTTGGTAGAAGGAATAATTAAGGAGAGGGGTTTGATTGTATAAGAAAATAGAGGGGTTCAAACAATTTAAATTTAACTATCACTCATCTGTGATTTTAGAAGTCATTTTCTAGACGACATTTAAATTAAAGTATTGATTAGGTAAATGCAATATGTAATTTAACTGAATGCTAGGCTCTGTTTTGTTTATATTATATTTTTATAAAAATATACTGCTGAAATTATTTAATGAATTTTATAATTGATTTAAATTGCCATAATCTTGAGATCTAAATCTTTATAATCTCATATATGTCAAAAACCCATCCATATCTAGTATTGATCTTTACATTTTGCATAAATTCTTAATTTTTTGTTCTTTTCTTGATTAGATTAATATACATTGACAATTTGAACTAATTTACATACTATTTTTCGAAACAATTAAAAGTCTTAATCTTTGAACTTACAGATAAATTTAATTTGCAAAATATTATTGGTATATTTGTAAGTTAATAATAAAATTAAAATCTCTTATTCATAATATATCATTTTTGCTGAAGAGATTTACCAAAATCTTGATATAATGAAGACTTGATTCATTATTAATTTCTCAACACTTTTCTTTCTTGTGTGATATTTTTCCAATCACTACCTGCCAGTGAAAAATCATTATCTTACACTACTTTGTAATAAAAGAAAGTTTATTAGATTTACTTTGATTTTAATATTTTTTATGTTAGCTAATCCATTTATATTTGAAGAATACAATTAATAGAGGTAATAAGGTTAAGAAAATATTATCAAGTGATTCATATCTATAATAAAAAATCATATTTAGTTTAAAAACAATTGAATATTTTCTGTAATAGGTAAAACAGTTTCCTTAAATATATAACGATAGCATTAGGCATATGTTTTGTTTATCAACTATCAAATTATATTTATTTCAATGTAATATTTGTTCTGAAAATTCTATTAATTTTTAATTTTATTCTAAATATATTCTACCAAGTTTTCTACATTTTTAAAAACATACCTCGAAACAACTGCGTATGTAGTTCCAATGGTAAGCCCAAGACTTAACATGCTCATCCATAGCAATTCCATTTCCAAACACAATACACTATAGGTAAATAATCACAAACAACGTGAATCAATGTTAATATTTCTCCAAGTTGAACTCGAAGGGTTTCAGGTGATGTACCTTTATATTATATTTTAGGTATTTCAAAACGAATCGGGTTTCCGCGAGCGGTGGTTTTAATTTATTTAAGAAAGCACGTGTGCAATCCCCACCAACTTATGAAGCGCAGTGGATTGTGGATTGTATTGTATACTGTGTTGACTTTGTACGAAGTTTGTATATATAAACGAAAGCGAATAAATATATACAGAACCGGATTCATGTTTGTAATAAAATAATGTATTTTTTATATGGGTGTTATTAAAAATAAATGAACTTCATTTTTAAATAATGTAATTTGGGCAAAAGGGGTTCCGGTAAACAATATTTGACTATTTAATGTAATCAGTTAAAATATTTTTGCGAATCATAACATATTTTCCGAGAAAAAGGTAAAGGAAGTAAAATGTTTCATAAAAAATAGTTTTTTTAGGCGTTGGGAGTTATTCATGCAACAAGTTATTTCGTATTACCTGTAGTTGTCCTTGTTTTGCAAATTATTACATTTTCACGGTATTTTAAACTACCTACTCAACATCCCAATTTTGATCTTGTATCATCACCATTATTTTTCTGTTCATCCAATCCCCATCATTTGAATTTCTGGTTTCCATAGCTTCCTTAACTTCCTCCTTCCATGATCGTCGAGGACGTCCCGGTCTTCTATTCGTTTGCACCGAATCTATTATTTCTTTAGTCCAACGATCGCCAGGCAACCTTTTAAGGTGTCCAAACCATCTTAAACGTTTACATTCTATGGTATCAATTATGGTTGTATGTATTCACATTTCTTCTCTTATACGTTCATTTCGTTGTCGGTCCTATCTTGTTTTTCTACAACATCTTCGCCAAAAGTTCATCTCCACAGCGTTTAGTATGGATTTGTTTCTCTTAATAATTCACCATAGTTGCTCCGATCCATACGGACCAATACTTTCAACAATTACTTTATATATCCTTATTTTAATTTTTTTATTTATTTGTTGGCTCCTTTAATACACTATTTCGTGTTCTTTATAATATACTAAGTGACATAAAAATCCGAACACCCAGTTTAAATGATTTTATTTTTATAAAATTTTGTATAAGTACTTACTGAAGCATAATAAGTAAATGATAAAAATTTCAAAATGATTGCATTGCTTTAAAGCTCTTTTACCTTTAATAAAGTGTAGATGCACCCCAATGTGTTATGCATTCTCCAATGCGCCTAGGCTTGCACCAACTCCTCTCGTAGTTCTTCTAGAGTCTGAGGATTGCAAATTGAGCAATCTCCTACCCATCTTATCCCACACGTGCTCAATTGGGGATAAGTCGGTAGATCTTGGTGGCCAAGGTAACAATGTGACATCATTATGTTGAAAGAAGTCTATTGTGACTCTTGCGACATGTGGCCTTAAAGGTGATCTCGAACTATAAGCTATAGCACCCCAAACCATAACTCCAACAGTTTGATGAACATGCCTTTCAACAAAAAACCGTGGATTTCTCCTTTCACCACGAGACTCGTCACTAAAGACAATAATGTTCCATTCCTGATCCCAGCGTAACCGTTCTTTGCACCACTCAACGCGATTACGTCGGTGTTCTGGAGTTAAAGGGAGGACCCAGTGTGGTCGGTATGAAAACCAAAACGTCTTATTCGTCGGTAAACACTTCGCATGCCAATAGGTCTTCTGTGTGATGCAAACCATTCATTTTCAATGGACCTGGTAGTGGAGAAACGGTTCCCTAAGGCCAATAATCTTAGGCGGCAATCTTCACAGTGTGTTGTTCTACGGGGGCGTCCAGAGCCCCTTGCTCTTTGCGTACGGCCTTCTCGAAGCCCCACCTGACAACACCTATCTACGGTGTCTGCACTTCTTAGCACTCTAACTGCAATTTCCCGAAAAGAAAATGCAACTTCCCGAAGTCCCACTATACGACCCCTATCAAACTCACTAAGTTGACGAAATCGTACAGGTCTCCGTACCCTAGGCATCGCAACCAATCGTAAAGAATGTCAAGAACCAAAATCCGCAAAATTTGGATCTTTACTACGGCTACAATATTCATTTTTGGATTGTTTGTTTTATACCTTTGGTTATACGAATTGGTTCAGAAATTGTGCTTCCTATTTTTACGTGACCGGTCATGTTACAATATAACTTTTTTACGACTTCTATATATACGTTATGAATGCCTTGTTTTTACATTATTTTCCAGAGGGACACTATCATATGCTCTAAAAAGATCTATAAAGACAACATGTGTATTCATATTATGGGCTAGTTTTCTATCATTACCTACTTAAAAGTAAAGGTATTGTCTTTACAGGATCGGCCAGCTCTGATTCCACATTGCTTTTCGTGGTCATTAAATTCGTTTTCTATTGGCTGCTTAATAATCTTACCATATACCCCAGATATTGTGCTCGTAACACTTATTCCACGATAGTTGTCGCATTTTATTCTAAAATACAGTTTATGGTCTTCGGTATCACCAGTGGATAGCCATTAATGATACATCAGAGTTGATGAGACAGAAGGTAAAAAGCCAAAGAATCGCTATCTACTCCTAGAGCCAAGCAGCACTAAAAGCGATAAAAGCTGATGCAGGGAGCGACTGAGGTCATGATAGGGCCAGAACTTTCACGTGGAATTGCCAAATACTTCGTTAAGAAAAGTATCCAACAATGGATAAACAATCAGGTCTTGCGCTGGCGCTGGTGGCATGAAACCCCAGGACTAAGGCAAGCTAAACTAGCAGTTGATAGCCTTTGTAGGTTCTGCCAGGAAGAAGACGAAATTGCGGAGCACATACTCTGTGAGTGCAAAGGCCTAGCAAGGGTACGGTTTTACCTATTCGGAGAAGAAAAACCGAGGGCAGAGAGCTTGCAAGGGAGGCGGCGTCCAAGCTAATACGTCTAAAAAAATGATAAAGCTGTATACCGAACTCTAAATATAGGGAGGACTACAATAGATCTGCAAAGGTCGCAGTGGGATAGGATAAAAAGCCACTCCATTACAAATCTAATCTACTTTTTTGTGCGTTTTTGTTCCGAAAGGGAAGGTATATTTTGGATTGAAGTAAGCAATGGTCTGTACCACATTCAGCATCCCGTTGGACTCTTACATTACATTTTTGTGGTTTGCTTACATATAAAGTAAATTATAATAGACTTTAACTGACGAACTGGATGGTACCAGGTGAAATATTCTTATGTTTATCCATTGTAGTTCACAATATTCTCACCATACCTTGCAACCACGCAGTCGTCCATTTTTTTACCTATTCGACCATTAAAATCGCCTATAAATACGATTTCTGCACTTTTTTTTTGTTTTTTCAAGAAGTTCCTCCAAGTTTTCGAAATAGTCATCTTTTATGGTATTTTTACTATTCAGTAGATCTCATGAATGATAAGGCGGAGATAGGTTTTGCCAGACTTGAAGACCATCCAAATACGGAACTCAGGAATCTGCTGAATTACGACCCGGGCGATGGGTAGTGGAAGTACGTCAGACCGAAGAACCAGCTTCTTCCGCACTAATTAAAATCTCTGTGTTACAGGTAAACCAAGAAGAAGACCCAAAGGAAAAGACGAGGCCACCGAACATTAACAAAGACTAGAATTCCAACTCTAGGGCACGCCCATAAACGTTCCTTCCTTACCCCTCGCCGATTTCGGGATTTGTCGGGCCCACAGCTTATGTACGTAAATAGGAGACACGTGCTTGTTTTCGAACGATAGCGGCTTTACTTTGAAGCATCGACATCAAAGTGCCGAAGGGTGAGTTGTTCTACTAGTCTTGTTTATGTACAGTGACGAGGCCGATCTAATCGGATAACACGTGAAGACAAAAAAAGCCTACCAAAACCAAGAGGGACAACAAGAGGAGGATACCAGAAAAAGATGCCTAGCATCAACTGATTTAACGGACAAGACAACAAGTCTGTTTTTTGAACCGAAAAATGGAAATTTGTACAGATCGATTCAGGAGGACCGGGGGGTGGATGGCAAAGGGGCGCGGGAGTAGATATCCTAAAGACTGGATATGAACCCTTCGCTTCGGACTTGTAAATATTAGGCTAGGCACCGGTGCCAGCGCTATGACCCCTGACGATCCCCCATACTGTAACAAATGTCCGAATATTTTGTGTCAGTATCTCTCGGTCTCTAATTGTAGCCGTTTGCAGAGCAATACTAAGCATTCGCATAATACCTATATTGTAGCGAGTACATCGAGAAACCTTCTTCATTGGACCCAGGGAAGAGTTACACATGCGGTCAGCTTTTGATCTTTTCGAGGAAAGTTTTTGCTCTTTCATGTGATGTTTACAAACCTGTTAGCTTGCCTATTTATCTGGTCGTAGTCGATTTTGCCTTTTTGGTGTGCATTTTATGATACTGCAAGCCACAGGCTTAAGGAGTAAAGGGGAGTAATTTTTTATTAGTTAAAAAAATACGAGTAGGTAAAACTATTCGAGTAATTGGGCAGCTGTGGTTTTCAGGCGGTTAGTTAAGCTTAATCTAACCTATTAGCTTAGCTTAAAACATTGTTAATTGCCTAAAGATTAACCAAATAAAAAATATTAATATTTTTTTTGGAATTACATTTAAATGAAGAAATTTGGGTCAAATTATTATTTGATAGTCCTCCCAAAACATGTGCGTAAAAACATTCAAAGGAAATTCACTTTAAACTATTACATTAGAGTTAATAAAAAAATAAGTACCTGTTGATGGGAAATATAATTTCTTTATTTAGAATTAATAGGCACTATAGATTTCGAATTTATTATAATTGACTTGTAATAGTGCTGGTAATTTGACCATCATCAGTATATAGTTTGTTTTTACCGTTACCTTTTATTTAAGGTGTTATTTGGTAATTTATCCAAGCTTGTTATTGATTGCAATATCAGAGTAGTAATAACGATGTTACCTACCATTATACTTATATAGTTATGGAAAAAACACTTCAACATAGGAAAAGACTGCATAAATTTTATTTATTATTTGAAATACACTGCTCAATAATTGAAGTGGATATTTTTTTAAATTTCAAAAAATTGCGTACAAAAATAATATTTTAAATATACGTTTCATGCTATCAGTAAACTCTTTTTAAAGTCAATTTTTTTTATACGCCGTTATCTTGTTAACCAGAATTGTAGGAATTCGATTTCAAAATACAGTATCCGCCAAAATAAACAGTACCGAAAATAAAAATAAAAATTAATTTTTAATTTCTGTAATGTAAGTGTTCAAAATGTTCACCATTTCGACGCAAACAAGCTTCATATTGATTTTGTAAGTCAATAAACATATTTATAAAAAGTGGTTGATGGAACTGCCGAAAAATATTTTGTATTCTTTCCCGTAGTTCGGCAATATTCGCCGGCGGATTTTCCGAATGAAATATTTTTTCCTTCATTATGCTCCAAATGTATGCGTCAGGTGGCGTCAGATCAGGTGAATGAGAAGGATATTCGAAGTCTGTTCCCCGAGAAATTATTCTATTATCGAAATGCTGACGGAGTAAGTCTAAGGTGCGCACAGCTGTATGGCTCGTTGCACCATCTTGTTGGAACCATTGTGTGCGAAACTGTAGATTTCGTGCACGGCAAAAGTTATTTAGATCTCTCACAAAAGGTATAATAATTTTCTCTCTATAACGTTCTTGGTTGACAGTAAGTGGATTCTGATTATCATCTTCAACGAAATAAGGACCAATCATTCCATTACCAGATACCACGCACCAAACGGTTTCTCTACAATGACATCAGGACGTTCAAATAATTCAAGGAATCTGGTTGTTTGTCGATTAATATAGCCGCTAAGATGAACGTGACTCTCGTCTGAAAACCATATGTTTTTCAAAAATTTCGAGATCTTCGTATATTAAACTCAACATGCGACCACAGTAAATTTATCTTGCACGTTTGTCCGCAGCATTTAGTCGTTGTCCAATTTGAATACGGTATGGATAACCACCAATTGATTTGAACATGCGACGTAATGACGTTTCACTAATGTTGAGTTTACATGCAGTTCTTATAAGACTTCTTTAAGGTGATTGCACAACTTGGTTAAAACCACGCCCTTCATTTTCGTTAGCGCATACTGTTTTTCAACGACCTGAAGAACCTTTACGTTGAGACAATAAACTACCAGTGCGACGAAATTTTTCAACAACAGCTAACATCACACTTTTACTAGGAGCTGTTTTATTAAATTTTGGTTGATATTTTATTGACACCTGTTCTAAGCTTGGACCTTCATTACGACCTTTTCCGTATGAACGAAAATAATGCTCTACCAAAAACATTTTTCTTCCGTTGTTAGAACCATTTTTAAATCAAATTTAACTGCAGCGTACTATTAATATAACAACTAATGACAATTAAGTCAAATATGACAAATCCATATTACATAAACAACTCCACAGCACTCTCTTTTTTGGTACTGTTTATTTTGGCGGATACCGTATATGTTATGATGGCCGCACTGATTTAGTGGTGTAAATGAATATGACAATGACGATTGTACGATATAGGGTAGGGACATAATTATAGAGCCAACAATTGGCAATTACACCGACTCGAACAGCCCCCATAACCCTAGGTCAGCTCGTCAATGCCCTGCAGAAAATATTATGGGAAAAAATACCTCAGCAATTTATTACCATGCCAAATAGAGTGACAGCACTAAGTCAAGCTAGTGGTGGACCCACACTATATTAATTCTCGTGAAATAAATGATTTAACATTTTTTATTTTTTTCTATTTTATTGTTATTGTTTTCTTTTATGAAAAATTTGATTTTATTTTTTGAGAATATTGTAGCGTGAGAGAAAAAAGATAACTTATTTTATCGAATTTTGATGTAGGTATTATTAACCAATAGCAAAAGAAAATTACAGATTTTTGTAATATCCACTTCAATTGTTGAGCAGTGTATTATTTATTGAGCGTAACGTGATACATTTTGAAATTAATAATGTTTGTATTTGCTTAGTAGTTGCGCTTTGGTGTTTTTCAAAATATCGAATTACCTTAGGTAATCATATAGAGTGGAAACTGATGTTCTAATACATATTTACATCTATTTTCAAAACGATTTGTATGTGTGTAAATTACCTTTACCTACGACCACCCCTCTAAACCGTCAATAACACACAATCTATAACCTATGTAATGTATCTCTTTACGCACGGTAAAATAATCGCACGTCGTCCCTAGCAACCATTTAGCACCAATAGACGTCGCTATTTTATTCAAAATTTTCTATTTATATATTTGAAGGTGAATTTTATACTACATATAAATGGCAGATAACATTTATTAGATATAAGATTACATTTAATATATATATTTAGAGTTATTTGAAAATATATATTTGATTCGTTTCCATTAACCCTACTTTCTGTCTGTATAAATGGATCATAATATAAATGTACTTAATTACGTTTCTCAGATTAATTTACGTTATTTTTATGTAATTAAGTTAATTATTTTAAGATTTATAAAATTACTATTACCGAGATACTTTTTAAAAATACCTACTAAGCTGTTTCAACTTGTGGATACAATTCTAACATATAAAAGACACCTTTTACTCGTTTTGTGCTATAATTTCACTTCAGTTACTATACGAAACCGTTTTAAATATTAAGAATACACTAATAATGTTAATATTACGCGAGAAACCGATCAGTAACACTAATTTATTCACTCAAAAATGACGAAAATGAGTTTTACTACAATAAGGAGTACATTGAACCGACATATTTAAAATCTTTTACACATTGAGCGTCTGCGCATGCGTCTGACGTATGACCGCATGCGCACACGTTATTATTTATCAAAAAACGATTATCAAAAATATCCCATTTTTTATTGTTCTTATAACTTGTTTGTATGCGTGAAGTTTTATACAATTATTAAAAAATGTCAGGTGATAGTGAAATGAATTTAACTCCACCCAATATAATTAATGTTAAGTATTTAATTATTATACAATAAAATGATTAAAAACATCTATTGTTGCTCTTGTTCAATTATTATTAACAAAAAGATTATTAATGCAGGTACAAGTAGGTCGTAGGTAAAGTATAGTACGTAACTATTGCTGTAAAGCATTTTACGCACTCACGGAATTACGCACTCGCCGCTACGCGGCATCGTGCGTAACTATTCCATTCGTGCGTAAAATGCTATTTACCACACACGTTACGTAATATACTATTATAGTAATTGCAAAAATATTAAATAATTTTAAAAATAATAAGTACGTTCCTGGTTATTTAAAACAAGCAATAAGTGCATATTTTCATCGGCGAGAAGCTAGCTCCTAGCTCCTACCGTAGAAATACGACAAGCAGCTCATTTGGCAACAGCGCATCAAAATCTACTGTGCATACTCGACCAGCAAGTTGTAGGTAAAATTGAACGCTCGCACATGATAATACTACAAAATAAATACGGAGGAACCATGATAATTAGTGGTTGATAAAAAACATTTTATAGTTAATTTAATAAAAACAAAAATATAAAATGATATAAAATATTATAGAAATACTAATATATACTTAATAAATGTTCATAGTGTGTTAAAATTGACATATCAGTGAATTTTTCACGCAAATTCGGAGTTATCCTTTGGAGCTGGGGGGTAGGAGAAGATGTCCATGAATGAAATTTTGTACAGAGGTAGAAAAAATAATTCTCTTTCATCTGGCAAATTCAAAAATTACTTACAAACGTTCCGAGTGGCCAAAAAATGGATTTAAAGGGAAATTTTGACGCAAATTCGGAGTTATCCTTTGGAGCTGGGGGGTAGATGAAGATGTCCATAAATGAAATTTTGCACAGAGGTAGAAAAAACAATTCTCTTTCATCTGGCATATTCAAAAATTACTTACAAACGTTCCTAGTGGCCAAAAAATGGATTTTAAGGGAATTTTTCACGCAAATTCGGATATATCCTTTGGAGCTGGGGGGTAGATAAAGATGTCCATAAATGAAATTTTGCACAGAGGTAGAAAAAATAATTCTCTTATATCTGGCATATTCAAAAATTACTTACAAACGTTCCGAGTAGCCAAAAAATGGATTTTAAGGGAATTTTTCACGCAAATTCGGAGTTATCCTTTGGAGCTGGGGGGTAGGAGAAGATGTCCATGAATGAAATTTTGTACAGAGGTAGAAAAAATAATTCTCTTTCATTTGGCATATTCAAAAATTACTTACAAACGTTCCGAGTGGCCAAAAAATGGATTGTAAGGGAATTTTTCACGCAAATTCGGATATATCCTTTGGAGCTGGGGGTAGATGAAGATGTCCATAAATGAAATTTTGCACAGAGGTAGAAAAAATAATTCTCTTATATCTGGCATATTCAAAAATTACTTACAAACGTTCCGAGTAGCCAAAAAATGGATTTTAAGGGAATTTTTCACGCAAATTCGGAGTTATCCTTTGGAGCTGGGGGGTAGGAGAAGATGTCCATGAATGAAATTTTGTACAGAGGTAGAAAAAATAATTTCTCTTTCATCTGGCATATCAAAAATTACTTACAAACGTTCCGAGTGGCCAAAAAATGGATTTTAAGGGAAATTTTCATGCAAATTCGGATATATCCTTTGGAGCTGGGGGGTAGATGAAGATGTCCATAAATGAAATTTTGCACAGAGGTAGAAAAAATAATTTTCTTTCATATGGCATATTCAAAAAATACTTACAAACGTTCCGAGTGGCCAAAAAATGGATTTTAAGGGACATTTTTGACGCAAATTCGGATATATCCTTTGGAGCTGGGGGGTAGATGAAGATGTCCATGAATGAAATTTTGCACAGAGGTAGAAAAAACAATTCTCTTTCATCTGGCATATTCAAAAATTACTTACAAACGTTCCTAGTGGCCAAAAAATGGATTGTAAGGGAATTTTTCACGCAAATTCGGATATATCCTTTGGAGCTGGGGGGTAGATGAAGATGTCCATAAATGAAATTTTGCACAGAGGTAGAAAAAATAATTATCTTATATCTGGCATATTCAAAAATTACTTACAAACGTTCCGAGTAGCCAAAAAAGATAAGATGTCCATAAATGAAATTTTGCACAGAGGTAGAAAAAATAATTCTCTTATATCTGGCATATTCAAAAATTACTTACAAACGTTCCGAGTAGCCAAAAAATGGATTTTAAGGGAATTTTTCACGCAAATTCGGAGTTATCCTTTGGAGCTGGGGGGTAGGAGAAGATGTCCATGAATGAAATTTTGTACAGAGGTAGAAAAAATAATTCTCTTTCATTTGGCATATTCAAAAATTACTTACAAACGTTCCGAGTGGCCAAAAAATGGATTGTAAGGGAATTTTTCACGCAAATTCGGATATATCCTTTGGAGCTGGGGGGTAGATGAAGATGTCCATAAATGAAATTTTGCACAGAGGTAGAAAAAATAATTCTCTTATATCTGGCATATTCAAAAATTACTTACAAACGTTCCGAGTAGCCAAAAAATGGATTTTAAGGGAATTTTTCACGCAAATTCGGAGTTATCCTTTGGAGCTGGGGGGTAGGAGAAGATGTCCATGAATGAAATTTTGTACAGAGGTAGAAAAAATAATTCTCTTTCATCTGGCATATTCAAAAATTACTTACAAACGTTCCGAGTGGCCAAAAAATGGATTTTAAGGGAAATTTTCATGCAAATTCGGATATATCCTTTGGAGCTGGGGGGTAGATGAAGATGTCCATAAATGAAATTTTGCACAGAGGTAGAAAAAATAATTTTCTTTCATATGGCATATTCAAAAAATACTTACAAACGTTCCGAGTGGCCAAAAAATGGATTTTAAGGGACATTTTGACGCAAATTCGGATATATCCTTTGGAGCTGGGGGGTAGATGAAGATGTCCATGAATGAAATTTTGCACAGAGGTAGAAAAAACAATTCTCTTTCATCTGGCATATTCAAAAATTACTTACAAACGTTCCTAGTGGCCAAAAAATGGATTGTAAGGGAATTTTTCACGCAAATTCGGATATATCCTTTGGAGCTGGGGGGTAGATGAAGATGTCCATAAATGAAATTTTGCACAGAGGTAGAAAAAATAATTATCTTATATCTGGCATATTCAAAAATTACTTACAAACGTTCCGAGTAGCCAAAAAATGGATTTTAAGGGAATTTTTCACGCAAATTCGGAGTTATCCTTTGGAGCTGGGGGGTAGGAGAAGATGTCCATGAATGAAATTTTGTACAGAGGTAGAAAAAATAATTCTCTTTCATCTGGCATATTCAAAAATTACTTACAAACGTTCCGAGTGGCCAAAAAATGGATTTTAAGGGAAATTTTGACGCAAATTCGGAGTTATCCTTTGGAGCTGGGGGGTAGATGAAGATGTCCATGAATGAAATTTTGCACAGAGGTAGAAAAAACAATTCTCTTTCATCTGGCATATTCAAAAATTACTTACAAACGTTCCTAGTGGCCAAAAAATGGATTTTAAGGGAATTTTTCACGCAAATTCGGATATATCCTTTGGAGCTGGGGGGTAGATGAAGATGTCCATAAATGAAATTTTGCACAGAGGTAGAAAAAATAATTTTCTTTCATTTGGCATATTCAAAAAATACTTACAAACGTTCCGAGTGGCCAAAAAATGGATTTTAAGGGACATTTAGACGCAAATTCGGATATATCCTTTGGAGCTGGGGGGTAGATGAAGATGTCCATGAATGAAATAGAATGAAAGAGAATAGAGTAGGAACGATCGACAAAGTGCTTCTTTGTACGAAAGTAGCAAATCTAAAATAGAAGTAATTAATAAAATACAATAAAGTTTTAATTGCACACATTTCTTTATTCAACCATTGTCACTGATGTGTACCTATTACATTATCTACAGTTTTATTTAATTCAGAAATACAATTCGTTGCCTAGAGAACATTCGATGTCCTATAAATAAAGTAAAATTAATGTTTTTAGAAGGGTAGTAGGTACACTATTAGGCACGTGTTTAATTCCCTTATATTTTAATGTTGTTCTACTATCGATTTAGAAGACGTCGGGTTGATTTATCTTTTAGCCAAGATATAAACAATTGATATTAAAAAACTCTTTCAATTTTATCCATATATAAAAATAGACCTATTTACAAGTATTTAATTAAAAGGATCAAAATTTAAGAGTTATTTTATATACCTATACTATATATAAAGATGTAAAATGTTTTTTGCGGGAAATAATTGAATAAAAAAAGATATTGGGGTATGAAGTTGTGCTAAACAGCTGTTATTGGTTTAAGAAATCTATTTTTTTAATATAACGTGACAGTTTTGCTAAAAACTTTCAATTTTTATGTTCCTAGACATACAGCTTCAATTTATTTTGTAAATATCCGAATTTGCGTGAAAATTTCCCTTAAAATCAATTTTTCGGCCACTCGGAACGTTTGTAAGTAATTTTTGAATACGCCAGATGAAAGAGAATTATTTTTTCTACCTCTGTACAAAATTTCATTCATGGACATCTTCATCTACCCCCCAGCTCCAAAGGATATATCCGAATTTGCATGAAAATTTCCCTTAAAATCCATTTTTTGGCCACTCGGAACGTTTGTAAGTAATTTTTGAATACGCCAGTTGAAAGATAAATATTTTTTCTACCTCTGTGCAAAATTTCATTCATGGACATCTTCATCTACCCCCCAGCTCCAAAGAATATATCCGAATTTGCTTGAAAATTTCCCTTAAAATCCATTTTTTGGCCACTCTGAACGTTTGTAAGTAATTTTTGAATATGCCATATGAAAGAGAATTGTTTTTTCTACC
This sequence comes from Ophraella communa, assembly GCA_035357415.1. Classification (NCBI taxonomy): domain Eukaryota; kingdom Metazoa; phylum Arthropoda; class Insecta; order Coleoptera; family Chrysomelidae; genus Ophraella; species Ophraella communa. The sequence goes on along the minus strand of CM068980.1, from coordinate 212,045 downwards.
TCTGTGCAAAATTTCATTCATGGACATCTTCATCTACCCCCCAGCTCCAAAGGATATATCCGAATTTGCGTGAAAAATACCCTTAAAATTCATTTTTTGGCCACTCGGAACGTTTGTAAGTAATTTTTGAATATGCCAGATGAAAGAGAATTGTTTTTTCTACCTCTGTGCAAAATTTCATTCATGGACATCTTCATCTACCCCCCAGCTCCAAAGGATATATCCGAATTTGCGTGAAAATTTCCCTTAAAATCCATTTTTTGGCCACTCGGAACGTTTGTAAGTAATTTTTGAATATGCCAGATGAAAGAGAATTGTTTTTTCTAACTCTGTACAAAATTTCATTCATGGACATCTTCATCTACCCCCCAGCTCCAAAGGATATATCCGAATTTGCATGAAAATTTCCCTTAAAATCCATTTTTTGGCCACTCGGAACGTTTGTAAGTAATTTTTGAATATGCCAGATAAAAGAGAATTATTTTTTCTACCTCTGTGCAAAATTTCATTCATGGACATCTTCATCTACCCCCCAGCTCCAAAGGATATATCCGAATTTGCTTGAAAATTTCCCTTAAAATCCATTTTTTGGCCACTCGGAACGTTTGTAAGTAATTTTTGAATACCCCAGTTAAAAGAGAATTATTTTTTCTACCTCTGTGCAAAATTTCATTCATGGACATCTTCATCTACCCCCCAGCTCCAAAGGATATATCCGAATTTGCTTGAAAATTTCCCTTAAAATCCATTTTTTGGCCACTCGGAACGTTTGTAAGTAATTTTTGAATATGCCAAATGAAAGAGAATTGTTTTTTCTACCTCTGTGCAAAATTTCATTCATGGACATCTTCATCTACCCCCCAGCTCCAAAGGATATATCCGAATTTGCGTGAAAAATACCCTTAAAATTCATTTTTTGGCCACTCGGAACGTTTGTAAGTAATTTTTGAATATGCCAGATGAAAGAGAATTATTTTTTCTACCTCTGTGCAAAATTTCATTCATGGACATCTTCATCTACCCCCCAGCTCCAAAGGATATATCCGAATTTGCGTGAAAAATACCCTTAAAATTCATTTTTTGGCCACTCGGAACGTTTGTAAGTAATTTTTGAATATGCCAGATGAAAGAGAATTATTTTTTCTACCTCTGTGCAAAATTTCATTCATGGACATCTTCATCTACCCCCCAGCTCCAAAGGATATATCCGAATTTGCGTGAAAAATTGCCTTAAAATCCATTTTTTGGTCACTCGGAACGTTTGTAAGTAATTTTTGAATATGCCAAATGAAAGAGAATTGTTTTTTCTACCTCTGTGCAAAATTTCATTCATGGACATCTTCATCTACCCCCCAGCTCCAAAGGATATATCCGAATTTGCGTGAAAATTTCCCTTAAAATCCATTTTTTGGCCACTCGGAACGTTTGTAAGTAATTTTTGAATATGCCAGATGAAAGAGAATTGTTTTTTCTAACTCTGTACAAAATTTCATTTATGGACATCTTCATCTACCCCCCAGCTCCAAAGGATATATCCGAATTTGCGTGAAAAATACCCTTAAAATTCATTTTTTGGCCACTCGGAACGTTTGTATGTAATTTTTGAATATGCCAGATGAAAGAGAATTGTTTTTTCTACCTCTTTGCAAAATTTCATTCATGGACATCTTCATCTACCCCCCAGCTCCAAAGGATATATCCGAATTTGCGTGAAAATTTCCCTTAAAATCCATTTTTTGGCCACTCGGAACGTTTGTAAGTAATTTTTGAATATGCCAAATGAAAGAGAATTGTTTTTTCTAACTCTGTACAAAATTTCATTCATGGACATCTTCATCTACCCCCCAGCTCCAAAGGATATATCCGAATTTGCATGAAAATTTCCCTTAAAATCCATTTTTTGGCCACTCGGAACGTTTGTAAGTAATTTTTGAATATGCCAGATGAAAGAGAATTGTTTTTTCTAACTCTGTACAAAATTTCATTTATGGACATCTTCATCTACCCCCCAGCTCCAAAGGATATATCCGAATTTGCATGAAAATTTCCCTTAAAATCCATTTTTTGGCCACTCGGAACGTTTGTAAGTAATTTTTGAATATGCCAGATGAAAGAGAATTATTTTTTCTACCTCTGTGCAAAATTTCATTTATGGACATCTTCATCTACTAAGACTTATTAGTATAAAGTTATAATATATTTTTAATATTAACTCGTAACTGTTGGACGGAATATACAGCGGAGCGGAGTTGCCAAATCAATTTTACCGTATTGGAGCTAGGAGCCTACTTCTCACCCGTCATATTTTCTGTAGCTGTTATACCGCTCAGTAATTTTAAAAATCTAACTGGTTGATTTCCTTTGAATATCACAACAAAGGCTACAATACAAAAAAACAGTATAGTTGGGAAATATTTATGATGAAACGTCAATAACATTATGTAATGTTATGAAACATTCTGTCTTATTTTAATCTACAAAATTAATTTGAAAATTTCCATCCATACTGGACTGATGAAAATTGAAAAAATATATGTTGGGAAAGTAGGTAGGTATGATTTAAAAACAGTTTTCCATAGTATTTATAAACTTGGTTTGGTTAAATTTAAATATACAAAATTTTATTTTTTATCTTGAAACGTACACGCTGCTGTTCTTTTGTAAAAAAGTTATATTAATTCACCTTGTACCCTGACCTTGTTAGTTGCACTTCCGTCATTGACTAAGTTAACAGACAATAAATATTCTCGTAAAGTAACTATTTAGTGTTTCTTGCAGCAATGCTTGGGTAAATTCCACAACTAAAATTAATGTTTTAGTTTACGCATTTGATGTTTATTTCTTCTTTGTAAAGAAGAATTCTGTGAAATTAACTTTGGGTTTTTCTTTTGGGTTTCCCCATATCACATTTGAGCTTTGCTTGGTTTACTTCGTTGTTAATTGATATTTTGTAATCCTATTTTTTTACTACGAAGTATAAAAAATGGAACGGAAAGTGAATTTCCAATAAAAACACCGGTTTTCAATTCTGACGTTCTTTTAACTAAAAATTATAATCTAGAGATAAATAATTAAATAATAATACAAACCTTACTCTTGTAACCCCTCTGAATTATTAGCACCCTATCGAAAATTTTATATGGCACATTGATTTAAAACTATTTCCAGTCTCTGTTTATCTTTATCCAGTTTTTAAGCTTTGTGAAAAAACTAAAAATATTAATTTTCAACGAAGGAAATTATCCATATCACAATTGTGACTGAAAGAAAACCAAAGAAAAAACCTTCCACATCATCACCACTTTCTTTCATTCAAGTTTCGTAGAATATCTGTCAAAATCATTGTATACTTTGAATACCTACATTTACATGTGAAAGTTAAAATGTATCTGCAATTAATATTGCTAACTGCGGTAATGTCAATATACATTTTTGCAGTCTTAATTAGAAATGATGAGAAATATGCAGTTTGAAGTTAAATAAATATATTTTTAATCTGATAATAGTAAATATATAGTGGGCTACTTGTGCAGAAAGCCTATTCCACGCTCGTGTGATTACGGTACTCATGTTCGGTTGTGCCATGTGGAGTAATAATAGTGGTAATTATGGTAGGTACCAAATAAATTAACAATATTAATAAAAAACACAATATATATAACTTTTTTCACTATTGGGTTGCAGCAATTGATAATGCCTATGCTTTACAATGCAAAACCATTTCGCTTCTAGTTCAAAAAGTATGCGACAGAATTTTTTCATTTTTTTAACATTAAATAATATTGATAATTATCTATAGAATTACGTTAAGATTTTTTGGAAAAAGTAAATTTTTTTTCTTTAGAAATCATTTTAAAAATTTAAAATTCGTTTATTCGCTTATTTCTCGTAAATAACTCATAAAACGTATATTTAAGTCACGTAAAGATGTAAAGTAATCATTTTAAAACTTAAATTTATTTTCAGAAATAAATTTTAATTATTAGTTTGTTAGTTGAAAGCGAAAAATAATTAAATGCTCCTCCCCTCATCAAGCGCCTCCCACTTAATGGAACATATACCACTCGCTGTACAATAAATTGATTTGGTATTCCACCTATAATTTGCCACAACCTACAACTCTACTTCTTATTATATTTTGATTCTGCTATAAACTGGTAACGTAAAATTTAGATATGACAACGTGCTTTACTCTCAATCATTATTGCTTATTGCTTCTGTGGTACAATATACTGTCTTAATGAAGGTAATAAAAAGTTGAAAAAATTTGTTGTTAATGATATACCAGCCCAAACGGCCACTTTCTTAGGATAGTTCATATATCTTGGTACTAAAGATCTTCGTAGGCCGATGTACAGAGAAGCCTGACTGGCTTATAATACCTAAGACAATCTAGCATAGTTTGTCTATAAATTGCAAATTTGCTTCCATTATAATATTTTCATCATCTATAAACAGAATTTTTACTTTTTCTTGGATTATAATCACTCAGGATCACTTTTGAACAAACATAGAGTGTTTGCATTTAAATAAAGCTCTGAAATCGATGCGCTGTTATGCGGAATTTCGTCAATTTCTAAAAGTATTTCTAAATGTTTTCTTTGTTAATCGGTTTTAAATGTTTTTCCTGTTTAACATAACAGATGAGAAAAAACATGTTGCGAATATGCGATTGTAATACATCATGAACCTTGGGTAGATGCCGAAAAATGCGTGGAAAGAATTGACCCAAAATGACCCAGTGGTCACAAGGGTTATTAGACCTATAATAACCTAAGGGTCAGTAGTGTGGTGACAAAGAAACAACAAATAGGAGCAATAAGCGTATTAAGTAACACAAAGATTAGCATGCCTATGAGTCACTAAGGCTACACGTCTTGTTAAATCCCCCACCATTGCTCAGATACATACAAGGCTAGGCGATAACAGCCATGCATAGATTTATACATAATCAGCCAGACAAGCTGAAAGCAAAGCTAAAAGATATTGCTTTACAAATAAATTCAAAGATAAAGATAACCTGGTGCACAAACGGCTCTAAAAAGCACTACAAGCGGAATTCACTAGTGTGTTGAAGAAATTAAAAGGATGGAAAGAACAATACTTATCTTCACATACAGCGAAGCAGTGCTAAAGGTAATACATTCTGTTAAGATCAATTCTAGACTAGGATGGAATTGTTTGCTTGCGCTGAATACTCTGGTAGATCGTGAAGCCAATGAAATGGCCAAACTAGGATCATCAGTGCCATTTATTGGAAGAGAACCTTTCTGCGGCATCTCAATAAACACAATAGTGATTGTGAAAGATCCTGGGTGGCACAGAAATCACTGAAATGGTGGAAAAAATCCACCAGGAGCGAAACAGTTCATAGTTCATAGTAGATGTAATGAGTAAAAACAGAAAAACGGTCAAAAATATAGCAAGTCTACCAACATTATTGTTGGTTAAGAATAATAAAAAACTCTTTGTTTTAACAAAACTTCCAATATTTATTTAAAAAATTGCTTTTTTAACTTTAATGACAGCCGTTTCGCTAGGCTCAGCATCGTCATATTGACATATTGTTAAAACGAAGAGTTTTTTATTATTCTTAATAAGATGGACTTCCAAAAAGTAAGGGTTAGTACAATCAATTTATTTATTGTTGGTAATATGGTATTGCAATTAGAAAAATAGTTTATTAAAGTTACTATTATACATTATTTATATATGTTTGCACAAAAATAGTTATATACAGGTGCAGGTTTGTTTTTAGTTTTTAGACTATTAACACTTACTCATTTCATTTAGTAAACAGTATATTCGTTTATTATTATTATTGTCATTACCTTGACCTTAATTAATCTAAACCTTAATAGTCTAAGGTCAATTTTAACGGTCATGGAGTAATTTTTAAGAATGTTACGTATAAATATTTGAATCATGCATCTAGGATACTTGTAAATTACTTCCGTAACTAAATAAAAATATAAATAGATACAACCGAGCATGGTCAAACGATATCATTAATCATGAAAAAGTAATAATTTGTAATTATCATCAAAATGAGCAATTTATGTATTAAAATCTAGGGCGTGGTCCCTGTACAAATGTTATCGGATACTATATCCAGGAAGATACAGCCGCTAGTAGGGAGAGATATACTCGTTAATACGGAAAGATATATCCTCTAGTAGGGAGGGATATACCCGCCAGGATGGAGAGTTATACCCGTTCGTATCACACATTTATCAGTCTTTTTAACGAAGAAGTATCACACATTTATCGTAGCAGCCCTTTTTGACGAGAAACATCATCCATTAATTGCAGCAGTCCGTTGATTAGCTCTTATAGGATGTAAAAGCAAACACCACCAGCCAACACCCCAAGTACAAGTAGCAGTGAACAAACCGATGCCCACCGGACCACAAAATCTCAAAGATAAGTATAAACCACTTATTAAGTTCCGTTTGCACCTCCTGTGGTAAATTACAATTTTTTTCTAAATAAACAAATAATCTTTTTACATCAGTTTCATTTATATAACCACTGACTATGTCTTAAGGGTGTAGCGATTTCGGTTGTCATTAAAAATCTTTTTTTTTGCTTCAAATTCAGATTAATTACAAGATGTTTCTATTTTTTTCACCTTAGTTTCTTTGTGTAGTTTCACAATCGTAAACGTATAAAAAGATAGTGGCGCCCTTAACCCTTATATACCAAAAATCCTTTCTATAGTTAGCATTAACTTGGAGACGAACCACTCCTTCAGAGAGTCTCTTAGCCGGGATCTCTTTTGAGAACTATTATTGTTACAAAGATTTGTAAAAAATCACGCACTCCTTATAATCAACGTCGTCGGAAGGAAGGCCTTAAGGTCAATCCAGTCCGTTCACCAGAAGTCGCTCCTAATAGGAACAATAAACTATCCAAGGAGGTAAAATAGCTAGTGGTGATCCAGTATCAAAAACTAACTTGGAATAATTATTTGAAAAAAGAATAATATTATCCAAAGCTTTAGTAGCGAGCTGGAGTTGCTGCAGGACATTTGGGAAGACCTCTTGAGTCTAGAAACCGAAAATTATCTTCTGGTTAAATCACACGATTATCAAGCCCATGATCACCTATACATTACTTGTGGGGTAGGCATGTACCTACTTAGTTACAGAAAGTGCAAGGGGTAGCTCACTCATGTGGTATACAGAGTCCAAGATAGATGATAGGGATGGAGAGGGTGTAATGGGATCGAATTTTTGGTTATCCAAATCCCCCCCAACTATCTTCAGGCAGAGATACACGCTACAGATGCTAGTGTCCAGGAGTGTCTTCGTAAAGTCACTCGAAGAACAAACATCTATATTCTTAAAGTCTACCAGGAAGGTTTAAATCCTCTGAGTTAGCCTGGTCTAACGTTGAGATTCTAAAAGGAATTGTTTATAATAAAATTTAATTTGGAAGCATTTTCGGATTTAAATTTGATAGGAATAGAAAGCAAATGTCTAGCAGAAGTAAACCAACGTCGAAACAAATAAATCCAGAAAGAAGAAATTATTATTAGAAATTATTTTGTGATAAAATGTGACAGAATGTAACATTCATGGGTTATTCATATTTAACCACCCTTTAATATGTTTAGAGGATATTCCTTCCTTTCTGCGAACTCTATAGATTTTCTTTTTTGATTGTACTGTTAAATGACGACCCTATAACGCATCAGCATAATTAAATAGAGGCAGTACTATTCTACTTGTTTACTTGATTTCGAAATCTTAACTCTGAATAAATTAGAACTCCTACATTTTATGCAAAGAGCAAGGGGCTCTGGACGCCCCCGTAGAACAACAGACCATGAAGATCGCCGCCTAAGATTATTGGACTTAGGGGACCAGGTCCATTGCAAATGAATAGTTTGCAGAACACAGAAGACCTATTGGCATGCGAAGTGTTTACCGACGAATAAGACATTTTGGCCTGTTTTCATACCGACCACACTGGGTCCTCCCTTTAACTTCAGAACACTGACGTAATCGCCTTGAGTGGTGCTGAGAACGGTCACTCTGGGATCAGGAATGGAACAGTATTGTCTTTAGTGACGAGTCTCGATTTTGTTTAGGTATGCACGATGGTCGAGCGAGGGTTAGAAGACGACGTGGTAAAAGGAGAAATCCACGGTTTTTTGTTGAAAGGCATGTTCATCAAACAGACTTCTTTTAACATAATGATGTCACATTGTTACCTTGGCCACCAAGATCTCCCGAATTATCCCCAATTGAGCACGTGTGGGATATGATGGGAAGGAGATTGCTCAATTTGCAACGTCCTCCTCAGACTCTAGAAGAACTTCGAGAGGAGTTGGTGGTTGCCTGGAATGAGATACCACAGGGGGACATTGTCCACCTGATCGGGGTGCATCCACACATTATTAAAGGTGAAAGGGCTTTAAAGCAATGCAATCATTTTGAAATTTTTATCTTTTACTGATTATGCTTTAGTAAGTACTTATAAAAAATTTCATAAAAATAAAATCATTTTAACTGGGTGTTCGGATTTTTATGTCACTTAGTATGAATCTTTATATATAATAATACCTTTATGGAAAAATAGAATTTTTATAAACAAATTGTTCTGGGTAAACTTTACATAATAGTTATTAACGCTATTTAAAAATAAAAAAAAAAACGGTGCTTTCTGTAAATTATTTTTATATAAATATATCAATGTATGCGGAAGTTATTCAATGTATATTAAAGTTATAGACAAAATTTATCAATGTATTTGCGATTTAACCAAATCTGATGAAATCTGCGTCCATTTTTGTTTAAAAATAACCTAGATAAATAAATCGTGAATGACGCGACATACACCATTAGGTCAATTTAGTTAAACATTTTTTAAAAACGCAATTGACGCTTAGCTAGATTAAGTATAAGTGATGCGTAATCGTTAAAAAAAAATTTGTAAATTTAATCTGAGATGTGATATATACTTGAACAAATAATTTTGCCATTTATAGTGACGAACGCGCTTACGTAAATAGTTAAAGTTAAACAACGCTATAATTATACTTTATTTTACAATTATTACAAGATGTCATTCAATAAACTAATTCAAAAGAATTTTCCGTTAATATAATATATTGTATTGGATATATTTTAAATATTTTGTTATAAATGTGTTGATTTTAAATGCATTAGAGGTAAATAAACTGCTAGATCAGTGGCAAAGAAATAGTGTTAAAAGCTTTAGAATTTTTTCGATCAGCCTCCCTTATACTTGAATTTAGAAGAACCAGATTTGGTACATGTTGTGGGTGTAAAGAGCAGTAAATGACGGTGATTAGAGTTCAATCATAGTATTTTACAGGGTGGATGGGGAATATTGCAACATTAAAATGACAGATATTTTTTCAACCCTTCGACGGATTTTCAAAAAAAAAATCGAATAACTAAAAACGCACGCTATCGGAATATTATTCAAAATCATGGAAAATTCAAAAGTTGGCCATGAAATTAAACGTCACATTTGACAATCAAGTAAATAAGTGATTTAATGTGAGTAACAAAAGGAATGCAAACACCCATTGGATGTGGTGCTATAATATCCAAAATAGCTACTTCAACCTGCGGCCTGATGGTAACAGCTGTTTCTCGAGTATTAGCACAAAACTTGCCAGTTTCTCGAGCTCGTCTTTCAACATTAGAAAATGTTTCTCTATGGGGGATGGCACGATTTGGAAATCTTCTACGATATTCTTCTACACTTCTTCAACAGTTTCCTTCACAAAAACCTAGTACTTACAGCATGTCAACTTGCTCGTTAAATGAAAACTTTCCGCTCATTTTAAGAAGACTACACCAACAATTAATATAATTGAATAACATACTTTCTTGATTGTCAAATCTGACGTTTAGTTTCATAGCCGACTTTTGAATTTTCGATGATTTTGAATAACATTCCTATAGTGCGCGTTTTTAGTTATTCGATTTTTTTTAAAACGATTTTCAAAAAATAACTGAAGTAAGGAAAGTTTAAGAATTAAATTTATAATTCCCACAAAATATAGTAAAAATGTTTTAAATCCATCAAAGGATTAAAAAAATATCTGTCATTTTAGTGTCGCATTATTCCCCATCCACCCTGTAAAAAATTATAATTGAACTATAACTATGAACTGTCATTTACTGCTCTTTACACCCACAACATGTACCAAATTTGGATCTTCTAAATTCAAGTAGGGAAATAGTGATTTTTTTCTAAATTTAAAACTTAAATTTTAAAGCTTATAACTTCTCAGGGAAGCAACTTGGCATAGAGGTAAGTTACGTTAAATCGCCCTATTTTGAGTTCCCTTACATGTCTTTGCTCTACATCGGTTCTTATGCGAATTACCCTGTATATGCAGCATTACATTTTGGACAATTAATTTTGTAAACATAAATTAGGTAATTTTGTTTTCACATTTAGCAATTTTGTGCCAACATTATTATTTATTTCAAATTGTATTGAAAATATTTCCACAATATGTAATATTTTTATAACTTTTAATTTCTTTAGTTTGTTTAGGAAATATTAGTTGTAGTGACACTTTCTGTAATTTCTTATTAATTAAAGTATTTATCAAATAAATTGGATGGCCAGACATGTAGCTATTTGTTTTATGATCTCAATTTCTTTATCAAAGTTAATTTTGTCCATTGGAATTGAAAACACTCTATGTATCATGGAAATATAAGCTGCTATTTTATGTGTTATATGATGATACGAATTATATAGTTTGGTATGGTTCCATCTGTTTATGTTGATTTTCTGTATATTCAATATAAGATGGACTTCCACAAAGTAAAGGTTACTACAATCAATTTCATTAATACGCTAATATAGTGACTGAACAGATAAGTTTTAAAAGCAAAAAATTCAGAAATCTTTAGGCTAATAATATACTTACACTATTTAAAGTTCTCTTTAGTAAAGAAATCAAGAAATTAATTTAAGTTTTTCGGATAAAAGTACTATAGAGTGATGTTTCCAATTTTAAGTCTGTAATATCATTAATAAATAAAAGTATCGGACCTTTAGTGGTATCTTTAGACAGAACTGACAAGACAAAGCTAACATAATAAATATCAAATATGGTTCGGTAAAGTCTATGCCAAGCTATTTCATCTTCACGTCTGTTTCCCACATGATTTTACAATAATAATCCGTCAGTAGAGGCCGCAATGCGTTAATTAAAAAAAATCAACCATTTATGCCAGGCTAATTTTTGCATTTTTGCAAAGTTAATGATCGTCGTGCAACCATTGAGAAACAGTACATTGCCATACTTTTCGGATAATTCTAAATGGCAGCCATACCGCCGAAAATCAGCAAATTTTTTTTGACGATGATTAACTGTGCAAAAATTAGCCTGGTTGAATTTTTTTTCTTTAACTAACGCATTTGCGTAAGTCACACAGGAGAAGAGAGAGAGAGAGAAATATGCTTTATTGTCAACCAAAATTTAACAAATTTTATGGACAAAGCTAAATAAAAATAACCTAATATCTAAATATCAATTATGCATGATTTAAATGTAAACAAACAAACATAAATGTATCACTCCTTTTAACTCACTCTTAATTACTACTTACTAGCTAAAAAATAATTATGAAATACTTCATACTGCATATTACATGTCATTCAAAAGTCTAAGATATATCACAGCATTCAGCTACTTTATAGTATGGTCTCTCCTGAAGGTATGCTTTAGTCAATTTGCGGAATTTAATATTAGGACTGGTGGCTTTTATGTGTGTTGGCAGACGTACATTTTTCGGCGTTTTCCAACTCGTGCCCGTTATTACCTGGCCCCGAAAATCACTGACCAACTCGTGCCCGTTCAAAAACCAGGTAGAAAATTAATACACCAACTCGTGCCCGGGTGCATCGGAACTGTGGTTTTTAATTCTTATTTATTATCAAGACCTACATATACAGTTGTTATTTATTTGAAATAAAACTACTATAAAACGTATTAATTAAATATATTGCACATAAAAAACTTAGAACTACATACATATTATTAATACTATTACACCAAGATACTGTTTTAACGAAAGTAAATGTTGATATCTTAGGTTAGGTTAGGTTAGGTTAGGTTAGGTTAGGTTAGGTTAGGTTAGGTTAGGTTAGGTTAGGTATCACCGATTGTCCGAAAATATGCGTTACACTTTCTATTCACACACACCCACTTAATTTCTCCAGATGTTAACTTTTTGCTGCTTTGATTAAATTTGTGTTGTTCTAGAATTAAGTTCTTCAGGAAAACCCAATTTAACAATAATACCTGTTCCTATAGAGTTTAGACAAGATGGGATGGTAATTTGAACAGGTAAATTTTTCAATGGAGCACGAGTTAGGTATACAGATTATTGAGACTTACTCTTGTACCTTTTAAGGGATTAGTGGGCACGAGTTGGGATGCGTTCACATTTTTCTAGCATTATAAATAATAGAATGTTTTGTAAGACTAGAGGTGGGCATAGTCAAATGAACATCTAAATCAGAGTTTCGTGTGGGATATCCATGGAGTGGTCCCTGCTTTGATATAAGGTTAGATTTACGAACCAAGCAAACAGACTCTAAGATGAATAGTACCGGAAGAGTCATAATTTTGAATTTTTTAAAATAGGGTTCACAATGCGCTCTGAGACGTAAGCCAAAAACATGATGTATTGCCCTTTTCTGTAGTTTAAAAGCAGAGTCAAAAAGATGTACACAACAAAACCCCCAAAAAGCCAATCCATATCTTAGATGGGACTCAAACAGAGAAAAGTAGGTTGTTAACGCAATAGAAGAAGTTAGCTCTTTAGAAACGGTTTTTATGGCAAAACACGCAGAAGATAATTTTTTTGTTAATATGTCAATATGAGTGGACCACTTAAGGGTGTCATCAATATAAATTCCCAAAAACTTAATTGAATTTTTTAATGGTATTAATGTGTTATTTAATGCAATGGGTTGTAAGTTAAATTTGTAAGGTAGAGCAATAGTTTTCTCGGTATTAAAACAGAGTTTATTAGAATCGGCCCAGGATTTAATAATAAGAAGATCTCTGGATATTGTAGAATGTAATGTTTTCATATCTGAATTGCTCCAGGTTACACTCGTATCATCTGCAAATAGAGTAATTTTGCTATCAATCTTTATGTCAGTGATATCATTAATAAACAACGCGAAAAGAATTGGACCCAATACCGAGCCTTGAGGTACACCACTATCAATCAGCAGAAGTATGGTATGACGCTACTGCTTCTTCTTTTTTAAGGACTGTAGGAAAATAATAGAATTTTTGTGGAACAAATCGTTTTGTAGTATTTTGTGTCAATATCTTCTCCTGGTTTTAAAATGGATTTTCACGCAAAAAGGGTCAGTATAGTCTGTTCGGTGGATTTTTCCCATGCACCACGATGCATGTGTACACGAAATAAATCAAAAGATTAAATAAAACGTAGGTCGAGGCAAAAATTCAATGTCAATTTATATCTAAATGCCAAATAATTCCTATTTTGGCAATTTTCTCTTAATATAATTATGTGAGTAGGTATAAAAATACATGTTTATTCAAATTATAACTTTGTTTTTACGGTGCTCACGACAACTGTCAATACTATCTAGTATACAGGTTAAATCAATAGGAGGCGGGTATTGCCAGCTTCCTTTGACTTGCCCTCTTCTCTATAATACCACTGAATGTTGTTACCCCGTCCTACGGACTCGTGATTTTATCACGTTTCAGTTTGTTTTCGATTAATTGCTAAATAAAAAAGTTATCGTCGAAACTAAAAATTTATCGATCAAATTTTAAGGACTCGTATTATTACCTTTGATAAAATGTTAAGAATATTTGTATATAATGTTAACATAAAACTTATGATTAAATTTACATTTAATATAATAAAATACAATACATTCACAATAAAATACCAAAATTGGACCAATCTGTTTAACATTAGGAAAGTCTAAAGTTTACGCAATGAAATAATTAATAAATATTAATGACACACTTAGTTCGAACTATTGAGGCCACTTTTAAAGATCTTTACAAACCTTTGTTGTCTACACGACCTTCATGTGTATCTAGTTTTTTATCAACTCTAGTGTTAGTACAGGTCAAGATATTTATATATCTGTTACATAAATTTTGGTACAAAATATAGGATTAATTTTTAAATGTTTTGGTAGGTAATAGATGACATAGCACAGTAGTGTACTCGGATGAAAAATTAATTATTTAAAAATTAACGTACAAAAAAATTGCTGGTATCCTTTAGTACATTAGCTTTGTTTACAGAACGATCAGCAACCGTTTCCAACTGCAAATCGCATGGGCACTGAATATTTGGCTTTCGCAAATAATCAACTGTAATTGAACTAATGCAATGAAAGTCATCGATTTATTTTCATTGCATTGTTAAATTTAATAAGAAACTTTTATGAATCAAGCAATCATATTGTCACTGCCACTGTTAGTAAATCAGTCTGTATTTATTTTGCATGACGTAATAATCTTGCACTAGTGCAGATTATCGATAATCTGCACTAGTGCAAGATTATCGCCCAATCACATGCTCATTGGTTAAAACAACAATCAAACAATAGTCGGAATAATTTTGACATCAAATTTTCAACAAAACCGGTCATCGAATACATTTTTCAATTTAAAATAATTTTCAAAACGCTATAATTTTTCTTGAGTATAATTGTATATATAATTTCAATTTAAAATAAAATATAGGGCGTCCTAATACATTTACTGTTTATTTCATACCTGTCAACAAAATCAGTGTCGTTTAGGCAACCGGACCCGTGAGCTAGAAAAGAGAAACCTTCTTGGGAATATTTAAGATTTTTAAATGACTATTTCACGAGACAAATGACAAAACTGCATACAACGGCACGTTTCATATTGACAATCCGTAATATCTCAGCGACAAAATTATGACAGATCCGTTACTAAGGTGTCTGGTATTTCTATAGTTGTCAGTTTCACTAACGTCATTGAAGCGTCTTCATAATTTTGAAAAGAAATAATGAATCCAGATGAAATATCATGATTCGGGTGCCGGTCAGGTGTAGAAAATTGGTTTCGGAAAATGTGCAGAAGTCCAGAAGCTCTATTTGGAAGCAATTCCCGGAGTTCCTACGGGTGAGAAATTTTACACTTGAAAAATGTACTACCATAACGGAACTAGCAAAAATTATCGAGGATTACGCCTTTAATATGAAAAAAGGCAATGGCGAAGACTACAAAGTCGTCTGTAAAGTCAACATGGAATACAACAGCAAAAATGGTACAAGAAAAATATTTTTCATCATACCTCTCTGAAAACACTATGTTTACATGTCTATTTGGCGCACGGAAAAGGGGCTTTTCCTGTGCGCCCGCACAGGAAAATTTTTCCCGTGCGCTAATGACATTAACTGGCTACTAATAAAACATACTATTGAAAGTTCCTTAATAACCGCAAACAATGCTTGTTTATTTTCCTTAGCAACGTTAAACAACGCTTGTATATTGTGACAGTTTTTCGAATTTGTATTCAAAATATTTTTAAAATGATTTCTCCAGAAGAAAAAATATCACTTGAAGCTGCGAAAGTAAGTGCAGAATTACTGCCCAGGAAGTCTTGTGAGAGATATGAAAATGAGTACCGTCTATTTTGCAAGTGGCGTCAGCAAAAATAAGTTAACACAGTAAGTGATGATACTCTTCTCGTTTATTTGTCTGAAAAAGCCAAATCCATGAAAGCTTCAACTTTATGGAATCGATTTTCAATGTTAAAAAGTTGTCTAGCAGTAAAAGAAAATGTGAATGTTAGTAACTAAGTGGTTATTAACTAAAATAATTTTAATATTTGGTATTTTCGGTGCTTGCAGAAGAGATGACTTGATTCGATTAACTTTGGAAGACGTGGATGACAATGGCCGGTTTTTGGTAGTATTCCTTCGAGATGGCAAAACTCACAAATCAAGAAGTTTTACCATTACAAAGGAAGGATGCCCCTTTGATCCATGCAGTTTTTATCGCAAATATATTAATCTAAGGCCTACAAATATGAAAACTACAAGATTACTTATTGCGTATCGTAATGGTAGATGTTATACTCAACATGTAGGTTGCCATACTATAAGTGGTACAACAAAACAGATTGCTGAATATTTGAACCTAAAAAATCCTGAAGAATATACTGGACACGGCTTAAGACGATCTTCAGCGTCTATGTTAGTCGAGGGCGGAGCGAATTTGCTTACTCTAAAAAGACATGGAGGTTGGCATTCGTCGATAGTAGCTGAAGGCTACATCGAAGAATCAGTAAGCAGAAAGATTGAAGTTTCTCGTAAATTGTTCAATCATTCAAGAATAGAAAACACAACGGCAACACCAGAAGTCATTGTAGTTGGGAAAGACCAAGAAATAAATACTAATGTACCTTCGACTTCATCAACTACAATTCTACAAAATGAAATGCCTGCTAAAGAATTGCACATTTACAACAACACAAATTGTAACAAAAATATTTCATTTAGTAAAAATTAAAAATTAGGTACTTATAGGTTTTTGTTCGTTCATGTTTAAAAATAAAGGTTTCTAACAGTGTGTAGATTTTTTTACCTTGTTTTTTGTTTTCAGAGAGGTATAATGAAAAGTATCGTTCATTACACGTCCATAAATGCTTTTCCCGTGCTTGCATGACTTTATCACACGAGCACGGAAAAAGCCTATTTTCTGGACTCCTAATGAAATATACTATTACGGAATAGGGCATAAAAATCGACCCTTGCACGGATATATCTTTCAAATGTGCAAGATTGGCCAAAGCCACCAAGCGAAGGCAGCTTCAAAGTTGACCAGAAAAAAGAAAACTCAGTTCAAAAGCATTATCCACCGAAGAACTATTACAAATGATCAAAAGCTACGACGAAGAAACCCCCGATGGAGCACAAAAAAAGTTTTTTCACCTTTGCTCATTTGAACTTGCTTGGAGAGGCAATGAGGCCGTAAACTGCAAGATTTACTTTTTCCAGAAGGAAACGGATATTATGGGAGAATTTACGGGTCGAATTGAATACAACAGCATTTTTTCGAAAACAATTCAAGGCGGGTCAAAAAGTTTAGCAAGCAGCAAATGGTTGGTAAGAAATTCATCAAACGAAAATTTATGCCCAGTTAGACTATTCTTGAAATTAATGGAAAAAGAGGACAGACAGACTCTTTCTTACCGTTCACCCCAATTGGAAGAATGGATCTTGGTTCAAAAACTGTCCACTTGGAATAAACACCGTCTCTAAGTGGACAAAAATGTCAGCTGAAAAAATTGGAATAGACACAAAAACACATAAAATAACAAACCATTCTCATAGATCTTCAGCTGTGACAGCCTTGTTTAAGCAAGGTGTTGCTGAACAGGAGTTAATTAAATTAAGGGGTCACTCAAATGCAAGCTCGTTAAAACCTTATCTGCAGCTGGATTCCAGTCACCACGAGAAGTTGATCGAGAATCTCAGAATTAATAGAAAATAACGGGCAAACTACTATAACTTATAATAATGTTAACAAATAAACAAATATTATTTTTCTTTGATATTGTCTTGTTTTTCTAGTGAAATAGTCTTGTCGAATATCATTTACCCGGCCAAATTTTCTTTTGGTTTTATTCAAGTTTGTTGCTTTTTGACAATTTTCGCTCATGAAATTTTGACAAAATCACGAGACGTCAGTCGCGTAAATTGCCAAGCAAAAAACTTTCATACCAGTCGAAAATTTTTGCCGGCGAAATTTTCTCTCTTGTGTTATTATATCCGAAAAAAGATTGTTACAAATCGGCGCCCAACGTGCGACTCGAATAGAGAACCCTGAGATTAAGAGTCTCAAGCTAATATTTGGCAAACTTACTGACTTTTTAAATTTTCTTGTAATAAAAGTAAAAAATGGAATTTCTACCGGCTCTTGCTATATTGGGCTACTACTAGAACAAATTACTTTTAAAAATAGGTTTTTAAAATGAGAAAGAGGTTCATACAGGAACGAACACTAAGACAGTATTTAGCCCTTCTTAAAAGGATTTAAAGAAAGAAATCTAAGTATTAACTGTTTCAAAAGTATAAGACCATAAGAAAAAATATAGTAGAGGTAAATATATAAATATAAAAAAACCTTTACATTTTCTCTCAATTTTACATACTTTTATTTTCGGTTTTATATTTGAGTCTTTCGATTGTTTTAAACAACATGGGTCTATTCCTAAGAGATATTAATTTGAATATTTACTTTATTTAAAATTAAAAAATTAAATAAATTTACCCCAAATATAAAGAATGGTTTTAAATAATAAATATTGCACTTAGTTACTATTAATATCATTCAAATTTATTCCCCGTCTGATTAAGTTACCTTTTTATTGGCATTCGTTAAAAATTCTACTTTCGTTTAGTTAAAAATAATTGTTATCATTTTGCAAAGATAACGACACTATTAACCTTTTACGATCGCTTCGTCCTTAAGGCCAATAATTTGTAATCGAACAGCGTGACTATCTAATTATTGAACCGAAAAAAAGTGTACTTTAATAGTAACTTCCTGGTTTTATAAATAAATTTTTATTGAGAATTCATTAAACGAACTGTATACTACTGTTAATTTTGAATTGTTTCATGCGTCAAAACCTGGTGGAAAGTTTACATTTCAGTTACAACATAATCCATGACAATTGATAGTAATTTCAACAGGTAATGTTGTAAAATCAGATTGTTTAAATACAATTTCATAATTAACGTTATAAATCTTTAGCAGTACTAAAGCTTGTATCTTAAATCCAAATTACAGCCTTAATAAAAAAATTAGATCTATTTATGTATGACTGGCTGTATAATATTGCTTTTCCAAACTCACTTTTGCACAATTTACATCAATTGGCACAGTTAATTTCAATCTTCAGTAGAATTCTGGCACGTAATGTCTTGGAAATCGATAATTTACCTTTGATTTTTACTTTGTTGAAATTTTCTAGTACATTCTGATAAATAATTATGTACAGGGTTTCTCATTATATTTTGACACCCACTAATTTTCCTTAATTTCGGGAAATTATCTTTGAAGTAAAGCAAAGTATTAAGATCTTCATCATTTCCTACGATAATACGTTTCTTCCGCTCAAACATTTGATCTTTTATGACACGACGATAATTGTATAAAAATGTATTTGCAGAAGGAGTCTATCGATCCGGATAAATCAGCCTATATTCTCTTCTTGCCGCTTGTTTGTTTTTATATTTTTTTACATAAATTGAGAATGAAACGATGACGACTTAGGTTGCGAGTCACTACAATAAATTTGTATATATTTTTAATTTTAACAAATTAATGTTTTTATTTATTAAAATGTGTTTTTCATACTTTTCTTAAAAGCAGGAGGTAAAATATGGTATTATTTATTTAAGCTTCGGGGCTTCCAAAGAGTATTTAACTCTTTTTTTGCATTATTTATAAGCTGTCTAGGGCTAATGTTATAGTATAATAGTATGTCATTAAAATATCGTTTAAAAAGGTATATCATGTTGGTAAAGACGATTTGATGGGCGCCCTTAAACTGCAAAAATACATTCTATCTAACTACCTGGAGCAGGTAACCAGAATTCCAAATTACCCAAAGTCATTATTTACTCAGGTATAGGTAAATTTATAAAAATATTCCTCAATTATTTAACATAGAACATAGAATAATTATTTAATATATTTTTTAAGTCATTTCGGTAAGTGTATAAATAACATTTTAATTATATTCTGCACTAAAATAATCATGTTGTTATTTTGAACGTACTTTGCCTTTACTATATCAATAACTTTAACGGAACCAGTAAACGAGCCCGACTTTTTCGGTTTGCATTTCAAGGATCTAATGCACCGCTGCCATTCAGTTGTGCGCAACTATTTACGACGTCACGGTTCTACTCAGAATCCACGGCCTCTAGTTTATGTATGTTCAAAGTTTTTAGATTTATGATTTAAGTCCCTGTAGATACGCCATGACATAATTTAGACCTAGAAACGCTTCAGCAAGTAAAATGATGTGTACTATATCAAGTTGAATAGTTTCAAAAGAAAAAAGTTAGTTACTTTAAACAATTATTAATGGTACAATGGCTAATACTCCCAAAGTCGATTGTGGTGGCTTTTTCGTGTACAACATCCGGGGGTGGGCGCATTACAGATGTTTTTTAAACAAACTAAAAAAATTAAAATGTACATTTTAGGTACATTTTGTCGAAATATTTCCAATACAATTTCAAAAATAATTTCTTGAAGACACATACTCACCCACACACACCAATGACATTTAAAGTTCTCCACTATTAAACTGTTTACTTTGAATCTGGATTTTTTATAAATATAAAGATAAATATGTTAAGTTATTGTAAAGATCAGCATAATATAGTTTTTTCCGGGTTTTTCTATATCATTGCACAGTTATAGTGATCTTAGAGGGAAATACATCCAAGATAATCCCTTATATAGGGCTAATAACATATAGGCTAATTTTTTTAAATAAAAGTGGAAGTTTTGTTCTAACGCTTCGTTTATTGTTGTTAGGAAGATGGACTTCTACAGAGTAAAAGTTAGAACAGAAAATTTAATTTTATAAATCATTCAAAACAAATAAATACCATTTTCAAAAATTGTTTACTACATTTTCTTAGAGAAATTGATCTTTTAAGCTATCAAGAATTTTAAAATGTTAATAAATCAATCAATAAGGAGTCCTTAAAATGTATCTAGTAAAATTTTACAGGACCAGTGGTATTTGAGAAGATTATTTTTTTAACCACATTGTACAAAAACCACTTAATTTGAAAATTTTTTGCTCAATTAGAAATCCAATGAGATCAATTAATTTTGTGGTCATTTGATTGAATACAAACAATAAAACCAACATTATACTGAATATTTCCCTCATGTATAATATATGTCATAAGAGGAATGCAATTATCGAAAAATTACAGCGGTAATTGCACTGCGGAGCGATGATTGCACTGCGAAAACATCCCGTCGGCATGACACCAATAACAACAACACTGACTGACAATACTGATAAATAAAATTGTTTGAAAGCATGTCTAGCATAATTTTATTCATAGTCTTTGTCTGTAAAAATTGCACTCCGTTATTTTCATATTTTGTAAAAGAGCCCTCCTCCTTCGGAGTCGGGCTCTTTCGCCAAAATATAAAAAAAAAATCTTGTGCAATTTTTAGATAACACGCTTTCTTGCAAAATTATCGGTAATTTTTATGCACTTGTGCAATTATAACCGAAAACAGATCCCATGGGCTGTTTTCACATTTCAAATATTCAATATTTCAAAATGTCACTATTTGGTTGTAATACTGATAAGAATATTACTGAAATTATCGAATCAAATATACCAAAGAATACTGTTTACAGTAAAAAATTTTTATGGAAAGCGTTTATGGATCTTCATTAAATTTTTCTAATTGTTCCTTTGTTAATTGCACATTTAAATAAATTGTTTCTGCTCTGTATTTTTTTCCATAACCAGTAAAAAATTTTCTATCCGAATAACCCTCGAACATTGATAAATGCTCAAAAAATTTTATAACAACCTTTTCAAGCTTGTTGCTTACAGGCAACAGGCCTACGGTGTCGGTCTGTTTCCAAGTAACAAGCTTTCGAAATTTGTTATAAAATTTTTTCGAACAACTATCAATGTCCTTGGGTTATTACTATAGTATAATAATAATAATAGTACCCCTACATTCCACCCCTTTACGAGTGGACCTCCAGAAGTCACAGACTTGTGCGGAGGGAGGGACGGCTATTATTATTATTTTCCGTTGCGGTCCAGGCCGACTTACTGATGATTGGTGGTAGCATTTACTCTAGAGGTGAGGGAAAACCTGGAAAAACCCTGCCTACCACCTCCTGAAGCCAGTAGCTAATGGGACGCCGCCCATAGTGAAGCAACAGGATGCGTGTTGCTTCCAAGTCTGGTCCTGCCTATCGGCTCACTCACCGAGAAATATAAAATCTCGGCAAGAAGCGCGGGCTTGAACCAGCCGATAAAATTCTGTTTTGATGAGAAACAGACGCTTAACACACTGAGCTACCGACTTCTACTACTGATAATACATCGATATCTTTTCACTAAATCTATTTTCGTTATTAGACTTCATTTTTTATTATAAAAAATAAAAATTCAACAACTGCAGAAATTTAAAATTCAAATTGTTAAGCCAGCTCTGATACGTCTATTTTATATTGCCTACGTATGATCTAATTTATTAAAATGGGTTTACACAGAATAATATTTAATAAAAACATTTGTTTTTAAGAGAATACTTATAAAGATTGCAGTTTCTACTAAAATTTAAATACTGGTAGTACCGATTCTTCTCAAGATTACATCTACACTAGCAGAATAAGTGAATGGGCGGAGAAGAGGGCAACTGACGTAAAAAAACGAAAAAGTCAAAAGGAGGCTGGCATTAGAAGTCGCAAATGTTTTGAATGGATTTCTGTTTTCTTTTTTTGACAGTTTTATAAATTTACCTCATTCTTTACCAGGAGCTACTTTATTGACGTAATCAATGCCGTTACCTTATTAACGTATCCTGTACGCCAGATAGTATTGACAGTTGTCAGCTGTCGTGAGCGTCTCGGAAAGCAGAGGTATAATTTGACTAGATATTTATTTTCATACCTTGTTACATAATTATATTAAGAAAATTGCCAAAATGAAAATTATTAGGCATATCTATTTGAAGTTTAGCTTTAAGATCACATTTGTCTGTAGGTATCTAAAAGTTTTAAATGCATACAGAACCAAGTTTAGATTGAATTTTGATAATATTAACAAAAAATATTTTACAATATTTAGATAATATAAATGAATGTTGATTTATAGTTACTTATAAACAGTAATTTAATATTGTTATTGAATATTTGACAGTTCTATGATTTTTTCAATACTGGTGAAACGACTAGTGGTTTTATCAACGGAATGATTGGCTAGCATTTAGCACAAAACATTGAAGATTAAGCGTTTTCATTGGACGAAATCATAAAACTGTGATATTTTGACGGGTTAAAAAAATAATCAGTTTAAACCAGTTGGCCAGCCACCTCTCAATCAGCCTAGTTTTTTCCTTTTTGTGCATGGACGCCTTTTCAATTGTTCACAATTATTAGCTTCAACTAAACCATAAATGTGAAACACCATCGATGGATTTTTTTCAAGTAATTTATTTATTTGTAAAGATAATATTTATTGCCAAATATTGTTGATTAAAACAGTACGAATGTTTTTAATGACCGCCATTTAAATATGGTCTTTTTAAAAATAAATTTGTTTTAACTTATCTTTGGAGGCATCGATTGAAATGAAAATGATAATAAAAATAAAATCAACAATAATATATTTTGATGATTGTGGTACAAAATAAACACTCACAAATAAAATATCTGGAACCAAAAAGGATTGAAACGATTTTCTCTTTCAGCCTTCCTCCCACGCTAAAATCCGAAATTATTTTAAAATTGAGAGCTCAACTGAGGTTTTTGTGTTTTTGTGTTAGTATTTTAAGTTTTACTTTCGTTGATCTCTACATATTTACAGTTAGTTACTATTTAGAACAGACTTGGCAAAAGAGAATCCAGTGCTGTCTTTATTAAAAGCTAAAATTACTTAAAAGGAAATATATCATCAGATAAAAATAACTTTTGTTTTTTAGTAGGTTGGAGACCCCTGATGATACACTACCCAACAAATGAAATGGATATTTCTTCAGAAAGCTTAAGTCAAGAATAAGTTGCTACACGGGTAAATGTGTCCCAAAGTGTTGGCAGTCGTGCATGGAATCGATATTTGGAAACTGGGTCTGCAGCGTACAGGCATGGAGGAGAACTTAAGACCGCTTTATAGCTGTAACTGCAAGAAGAAAACATTTACTGCTTCGAGAATTAACAGCATGCTACCGGTGTGATATCTAGTGATGAGCAAATGCAAGACCAAGACCAGGACCGGGTTAAACATTTTGTTTTCTTTATATTACACTGTAGCGATAAATCAAGTATGAAATAGTTATTATCCTAACAAGTGCGGAAAAGTTAATTTCTGCAAGAGTTAGGATCAATATTTTTTTTAAAAGCAAAATCACCTCGAAAATTATTTAGATACTTGAAAAGATAAAGATAATAATACAATAATTTGTCAAAAAGGTTATCGGAAAACATCTCTAATTAATAAAAAAATGCGTACGGGAAAGAGATATTGTCTGAATTAAAATGTTGTTTTACGCATGCTTGTAGAATTTTTTTTTTATTTTTTATTCATTTTGACAATTTTTTTAGAGTATAGTTTTATAATGTGTCAATGATAATAATATATAGAATCAGACGTGAAAATCTAACATTTAATAATTTTATTTATGAGTTTGGAAATATATATGAATATTAAAGTCACTGAATTTTGCGTCTCTCTATAAAAAATTATTCTTTGCAGGCCTATTAGCTCGGATTTGAAATAAACTAAAACTATGTTTGGTGTTGATGTATAAAAAGAATAGGTAGAATACATTACCAATAATAGAGCTTATGTCAATATTTTATAAAGACATATTTTAACAACAACTAAATACTAAGTTTTCACAACTGTTAGAAAAGAGTACCTACTATAATATGTATAAATATTACAAAATATTTTTTTCTTTTGATTCAAATAATGAAAAACAAAAATAGGTAAAAACTATTTTATTTTCGTCGCCCAACAGTTGATACATAGTAACCAGACAAAAAATCACGTGCCATTTTTACCAAGATAAATTTTTCATCATTTGTTTGAAGGTGACGACATAAGACATATTAATATTTCGTAGACGCCTTCAGTTTTCCGTTTCTTAAAAATCATACTTTTTTTGACCTTTTCGTTTCTTCTTCCGATGAAGGCTTGTCTTCCAAAAATATTATCATTGCCAAGTCCAAATCATCCATTTTTTGCTTTTAACACAGAAACACTCTAATTATTGTCAAATAATGAAACTAAACACAAGATATAAATAAACTATAAACACACAAAACGAAAACAAATACAAAAATGGATTTAGGCGGTAAATAACGATAAACTCTTACTTTACATCTGTGCTCACCGATAGCGGCCGTCTTGAACGGTCGTCAAATTACGGCCGCTTTATTGCGGCACCGCTATCCTAGGAAACCAAAGCTTTAGAGTTTAAAATAATCCATGGCTGTTTTATTTTTCGGTTTATATGTTTAAAAGACGCAAGACCGCAAGACTCTTGCAGGCTTGGTCTTGGTCTTGCGTATATCTTGCAATGCTAAGTCTTGGTCTTGCATAAGTCTTGCACTGCTCGGTCTAGACAATTCCACTGACTCGAACAGCCCAAGAACAGCTCGCCAATGCCTTGCAGAGACTATCGGAAAACATACCTCAGCAATTTATTAATAATTTAATAAGGACTATGCCAAATAGAGTGACAGCACTTAGGCAAGCTAGGGGTAGACCCACACGATTATTATTTTCCGTGAATGGACTTTATGACCTGCGCAGTAAATGATTTAACATTTTTCTGTTGTTGAGCAGTGTAGATAATAGATTTTATAGTTCCAGTCCCATCTACTGTTAATGTTACTCTTGACCAAATTTAAATTTCGAAAGCTGATTGCAGCTAAATGACCAATTTTACAGAATTTTTACCAGAGCAGTTGAACTACTATGGACCTAATTAATAAGATACAAATCGCCTGAAAACTGTTAAGCCGGTACTGTCGTGCAAAGTTCAATTGAATACTATGTTGTTTAATATTTCTACATCACATAAAAACAAAATCGATCAGTCGCATATATTCTATTCAATTATTTCCACCTAAAAATGAAATTTAGATAACCTTTGCTCTGTTTATAAATAATCTTTCATCACCAAATAAAAAATACAAAATATGTACATTCATTTAGAATTGAACGATAATATTGTGGGACTTCCAACACTGTTTATTGTGAACTTGACCGTTGGTTAATAGTTGCATAATTTGCAAAAGTCATTGATTGGAACGCAAACATTTAAATTTTTGCGAGAGGTTGTTAACGATATACGAGCGGAAGCTGACGGTAGACGTAATATATAGACGGGAAATATTTAGTAATTTACTGTTAGGTGCATATATTATGTTTTTATAATAATAAACTATAAAACTAATCAAGGCTGTGATAAGAATCTTGGAGTACAATGAGAAAATTATTGAAAAACTGAAAAATACAATCAGTTTGCGAGATCGAGACTATATTTGG
Organism: Ophraella communa; assembly: GCA_035357415.1. Lineage (NCBI taxonomy): Eukaryota > Metazoa > Arthropoda > Insecta > Coleoptera > Chrysomelidae > Ophraella > Ophraella communa. The sequence goes on along the minus strand of CM068980.1, from coordinate 185,705 downwards.
GTCTCGGTATCGGTGAAAATCTTGATTTCAATTATCGAGACCGATACCAAAACCCAAACCAAGCATGATCTCGGTCTTCTCTCAGTTATTTGTAAGAAAATTTTTGCGCCTCAAGCTTTGAATGCCCAAATCAATGAACATTGAAAACAAGGATAAAAGGATACAATTTTAGGATTTTTACTGATACTGCCACTTTATCCGATACTAGTTTATGTACTGGACTCAGCAGCATATTACGCACGAAGTAAAAACCGCGCAGCGGCGAGTGCGTAAATTTTACGAGTGCGTAATGGGATTACAACTCGTATTATAACGTACTATACTTTTTCTACCCCCATCTATTTTCTTCTATGAAATAAAGGAAATCACAATTATTTAAACTTTATTATAATAATTATTAATATCAATAGAATAATTATTGTAAGTTGTGTTAAATAAAAAAAACTCAAAACAAAAATTGTATTGACAACTTATTTTATTATCATATAAAACTCAAACACTCATATATCATATATATATTTAAACTATCATATATTAGGTGCGTTCTTCTTGACTGAGATCTCAGCTCACTTCAATTGAGGTGATCTGATACAAAGTGATGTGAGTAAGCAAAAATAACGATAAACTCAATTGAAACGCGCGACCTGTCGACGCATGCGTAATTATACAAATATACCTACGAAATAAGAGAAATAATAATGCAGATAATTATTATTATTTGTTATACCTTCCTTCGCCCTCTGTGCATCTTCAAGGGAAAGATTTAAAGTATACTCTACATTTGTATTAGCATCTAATAACGTTATTGTTTCCATTTTATTTTCAAAAAAAAAGTTAGGTTATTATGTTGTTTTTAAAACCCAAACAAATCAAATAGTTCTTGCTCCCCACCACTTTATTTCCGACTCAAGTCTAACTGATATCCCCGCATAGCACATTAAGCATCGGTAAAGGGGGAGGAAAAATCTCAGCTCACTTCGAAGTGAGTGAATCGAAAAGAACGCGCACATTACCGATGTGAGCTGAGATTAACTGAGATCTTAGTCAAAAAGAACGCACCTATTACTGTGAATAACCTAATCTTCGCCCTATCCAGATCTTTATCACGTACTAACTACCTGCTCGTCTGCATTATTTCCAATTTTTGGAAATTCGATTTTTTACTTTTAAATCCATCCGATCGCCGTTTCAGTAGGGTGATTAGTTTTGGATAATTTGATATGTTAATCTTTAGTGTAGTTCTCAGCATCGAATAAATCACCCATAGTTTTTAATAATTCTTCAAAGTACGCATGGTAAACATTATCAGAAAATGATTTTACGTTACGCTTGTGTCGCCAATCCATAGGTTTTTGATAGGTAATTTCGTATATTTCTTTGGATTTTCGAGGTAACAAATTTTGTGTGGCAGCTTGAGTTTTTTCTAATATCTCCGGCGGAGTACTCATAATGTCATCATTTTCACTACTAGAAGACATTTTTGTAGGTGAAGTTGAGTAAATGTTCATTCGCATACAAAACTTGACAGTGTAAATGACATGACGTTTATTTCCATAACATACTATGAGAAAATGAGACTTATTTTTGAGAAATTATATAATTATATAATTAAAGGTTCAAAGGAAACTCAAAGTCTATCCCACAACTATTAAAATAGTTGTGGGATAGACTTTGAGTTTCCTTTGAACCTTTGTGTTTCAACCCACATTTGAGTTATGGATAGCTTACAAGATTTTAATTATATAATTACTAAAAGTATGTAAATCGACCAAATAAAGTATTACATAGATAAAAATGTTATTGCAATTTGATTAAACAAGGATATAAACAAGTTTTCTTATATAAATAAGTAATAAGATCTAATTACGCGCATGTTATTGTTAAATGTCACTTACAAGCAATGTTGACAGTGCGATTTTTGACGTTTACAGACATGGGCATAGGAAAAATAAATACAGAGTTCATTTGCGAATATTATAGGTTATAATAATAAACCATTTATGAGAAGCTAAAGTCAGCATTAGTACATAAAAAATATTTTAATTAATAAAAATTTTAATTAATAAAAAATAATGGTACTTCTCTTTTGAGGTATTTTCATGTTTTCTTGGCAACAGCCTGTAGATCCTATCTAAGATTTTTCAGTATTATTCTCATTTTTAAAAGAAGCAGAAATTTTTATAAAGAATAACTTTTTGTCGTAAAATAAATAATAAAAATTTTTTTCCTATCGGCAACCTCATCCGTGAACACACTGTATTAAACATTAGGTGGTAATTCATACTTGAGGACATTTAGATTTATTAACGTGAAAACATGGCAACACACTTCTCAACCAAGAAAAAAGAGAATAAAATAATATGTTGCCAATATTCTAACGAATATTTAGAGAACGTTGTAAGTTGTAAGGGGTCAAAAATCAATTTCGTGGTTCTCCAACGCTGCTAATTCTGAGATAATAATCAGGAATGCGTCTTATGTCTATTGATGAGATGAAGTATTCATTTCGAAGGAGTTTTTGGTATCAATCACTATTTTATGAAGAGAAATTTCCGGTTAACTTGTTTTTAATAGGTGATTTGGCAAAATTTGATGTGAAGTGGAAACGGAACATCAGCAGACCAATAAGGACACCCCTTAAAAAGTGAATTGGCGTCCTGCCTTGGATTGTTTAAAATAGGTTATGAAATTTCATGATTTCGAACTACGAATAGGCTCATAAATCGCATTTATAATAGTTTTTTTGGGATGCAAAAATTATTTAGGGTCTGTAAAAATACGATGATATAGCTCAAAGTCCAATATTCAATATTAGTCCAGTTGCCTATTAAGGATGTGATAAGTTAACAAAGAAAATGGTGTGTGTGAGGCGTTTCAAAAGGACATCGGCGGAAATATTTTCAAATGCATTATTAGACATTGGCAATAGAAAGATTCCTGTTGACACTTTTACTGGGCTCCATGTTAAAACAGAATATTTTTAATGCACCTACCAAAAAAATTTTATAAAATGTTCGTTATCATTGTGTATTAATTTGGGGAAATGTATAGTGTGAGCAATTATACAACAATTTAACTTTTCACCGTCAGTAAATTATTTTTTTAATATTCATAGACTTTTCCGATATGTAAATTTTAGAATATCTTAACATATTATTTTACCATTTAATAAAGAAATTTACAAAAAATATCAAATATTGTCTTAATTCCCAAATACCCTTTTTTCATTTAAATGTTGCGCAAGCTCGAAATAAATTATTATTTTTGATTTCATTAAGAAATATCCTTCTTCCTAAATAATGACGTATTGTTCGACCTTTTAACAATAATCTTCAAAAAAACTAAACATTATTAAGCATGTTTTTGTTTTATTTTTAGTGCAATGACCAAGAATAGCCAGTAGCGAGACAAGTTTAGTAATTTATTGTCAGTAATCGCCATTAAAACAACAATATAGGAGCTGCATTTCATACACTTTGCGTATGTGGATGTTAATTTTTATTTGCCAATCAGCATATTTTTGCATGGAATTCACTTGTTTTTAAGTTATCTTTGAGGCTGTTTATAACTAGTCGTATCCAATAAGACAATGAGCCATTAAAGTCAGGAAAAATCTATTATATATGAATGAATGTTTGTATGTATGTATGTATGTATGTATGTATGTATGTATGTATGTATGTATGTATGTATGTGTGTATATATGTATGTATGTATGTATGTATGTTTTTTTACACAGAAGTGGAAATGCATTTATGCATTCCAGGCAGAGGTCTGGATATGTGAGACTCGACGCAGCGTCATACTCACTAAAACCACTCCTGTCTTCCGGCCTCTAATCTCCCGCGGCAACCGCCGACTACGCATTACATCGCGGGTGGAGGAATTAGCTATCGCTATTCCTTCTGGTGACTAAGGTGTTGTTTCTACCTTCCTTCTAGGTTCTAGCTTTTGCTCTTCTTCTTTCTATGGAACGTAACTCTATAAGTACTTCTGTAGCAAATGCACTTGTTGCATTCCAGGCAGCTTCACTTTTTATCATTTCTTCTACAATCGTCTCTGGTTTGATTCTCTTGTTGAGGATAATCTCTAGCTCTTTACGTTTTTGGCTGAAACGAGGACACTCAAAAAATACATGCTCCACATCTTCAGCGACTCCTGGACAGGACGGACACTCCGAGAAATCATCGTGCTTGAAGCGGTGAAGATAAGCTCGGAAGCAGCCGTGTCCCGACAACATCTGTGTGAGATAGTAGTTGACCTCTCCGTGATTTCGGTTCAGCCAGGCGGCTATCTTCGGTATAAGACGGTACGTCCACCTGCCTCTCTCTGCAGCATCCCATTGTTGCTGCCATCGTGCTATACTCTCTTCAGTTCTCACTTCATCCTGACTTAGTGAGGTGGTTCTCTTTCGATGGTACAGAGCCCGTCTTTCTTCGGCTAGGATTCTAAGTGGAAGAATTCCAGAAATGACACAAGCTGCTTCCTCAGATATTGTGCGGAAAGCGCTGGTTACTCTCAGAGCACTCTGTCGATAAACTGGGCCCGCTACCCTCCATGACTCCTGCGTATCTAGTGCGTCGGCCCAAATGGATATTCCGTATGTGAGCACCGATGTGACTACCGATGACAACAGCAGCCTTCTGCTCTGCTTTGGTCCTCCGACGTTATCAGTCGTGATAGACTCACTCTCACTACTGACATCTTGGTACTGACATAGTCGACCTGGTGCCTGAAATTAAGTCGGGCATCAAGCATCACTCCTAAGTATCGAATAAATGGTTGTGATCTGATTTCTTGTTCTCCGACTTCTAACTTGATTGTTTCTACCGCCTTTCTGCTGGTAATGAGCACAGCTTCAGTCTTGTGCCAGGTTTATCTCCTCCAGGTGTTTCGCCACTATCATTACAGCTACATCATCGGCATATGCAATTAACTTGACTTTTGATGGCAACGCGATTCTCAGGAGTCCATCGTACATGATGTTCCATAGAAGTGGTCCAAGAACTGAGCCTTGTGGTACTCCTCCAGTGATATCGTACTCTTTCGGGCCGTTTTTTATTAGAAAAGTAGCTTGCTAACATGCGAAGCAGGTATTCTGGTACTTTTTTGTCTTCAAGAGATCGCATAATGCAGTCCCAGTTGGAGGAGTTAAAAGCATTCTTGATGTCTAAAGCAGCCACCAAACCGTACTTTTTCGTGCCACCTTTCCATCTTTTTCCGGCAATTGCCTCCTTGGCTGTATTGACGACCAGGTTGATTGCATCGAGATGTATGTATGTATGTATGTATGTATGTCTGTTTGTTTGTATGTATGTGACACTTTATTAAGTATGTTATATAAGCATCTCAATGATAATAAATAAAATTTTATGATTGACATTTCAAACTAGATTAAAATTAGGAAACTAAATAAACATAATAATTAGCATCAATTTTAAATAAATTGCCATAGGTATTATATAACTTCTTCTTCTAGTGCCTATTCTAGTTTTCGAATATTGGCTACTTCTCGCAATTATCTGTGCTGTGCGTATCTTAAGAGAGTATTACTCGAATTCTCGAGTTTCTGAGGGAGGCAGCGGTGAGAGTCGAGGGATAAAATTTACAAGTAAGGGGTGGGTACATCTTACTACTGCATAAACCCCACTACTCGTATATTGTCGAAGAGGGTATGTTTAAAATATTACAACGGCTGGACCAAAGTATTTTATATTCTATTTGGAATATAGGTGTTCATTTTAGTGTGATTTGTTTTTAGTGTGTTGGTTGTGTATTGAATATTTTGCTAGTTATTTTTTGACTATTGTGATTTATTTCTGTGATTACTTTCGAGTATATACATCAGGTAAATCTTTTTTAACAAACAGATGAAAATGTACTTAGTATATTTTGCGATTCAGGTAATTCAAGTAAATCCCAAGTGTTTTCCAAAAAAAAAAGATCAGGTAAGTCAATTATTTACCGTAAAAATAATAATATTTTATTTAGAGATAAGGTTATAAAATAACATAATGGTTAGGTATTTTTGTTTTTGGTCGAAATTTTACTTTGGTGATTGATAAATGACTTTTTTGAACAAAAGTTTTGTCTGAGCTTCGAAACATTATTAAACATTCAGTTTTTAGGAGCAGCTCCGGATGGCAATACCTCTAAAATGTCCATATTCTGCTAGAAATATGACACCCGAAGAAGGAATTCAGAGAAGAAGAATTACGTTTTGGAACAAGACGGGTGAGATAAACAAAAAACACAAATGGTTTTACCAAATCCAAGGGCAACTTCATGTGACTAAGTCGGATGCCTGCATTTTTGGCCTTTGAATCCCACTTGGACTAAAACATGAAATCAATTAAAAGGATGACCATTTCTGGATTAATAATATGTCTATTACCAAAACTAGTAGACAGTCGTAAAGCCAGAAATATGGAGATTCGTAATCCAGTTTATGTAACTGAAGCAATTATAAAAGAAATCTTCAAAGTAAAATGTTTTAGTTGTTTTATTTTTATTCTCCCTATTAACTTATTTAATGACTTTAATTTAATGACCATACATAAATTATCTCAGGTGGTATTGATGAAAAGTTCAAAACAAAAATGCAATGTTACTAAACAACTGTCGAAAAAACAAAGAAAACATAGTGTGTTGTGAGCAAAGTATAGTGTGGAAAAGCCAAATGGAATAAATTCATTATTTCGATTACTGTACAGTCGGCTTTAGAATAGCATATACATGTTAAATGTGAATTTCGTTTACCTACCGAAGTTATAAAAACGCCCTTTAAACGCCTACATTAAATGGTTTTGGGGGATTAAGTTTATTTTTAAGGGACAGAGGCTCGGACAGAGGGACAGGCAATTTGTCAATAAAATACCTTATGCTGCAAACATTAAAGATGTGGGCGTGGACAACTGTTTAACTGATTTCAAATTTATTATTATTTAAACCGTGATTGGTTATACACAATAAATAGGCCGTTCTTAAGATTAATTCATTGTAAGCGATTTGAGTTTGAAAATGTATATGCTATTCTGCAAATGTATGGAATAAATTCATTATTTCAGAAACAGACGACTTTTAAAAAAAATCTTAAAACACGTCAATTTTAATTTTTGAATTGCCATTAACTGCTATAGATGTGTTGGACATTACGTCATTAGTGATGGCGTAATGACGTCATCGACGATTTTTTTAAACCGAGGTCACGTGACAGCTCATTTGAAAGTCTATGAAAAAATATCTTCGGATTTGGAAGTCAGGAAGCAGATTGAGGCAGAGCAGCACTAATCGGAATAAGATATATAAGAAACCATGTTTACATAAAGAGGACATTTTAACATAAGAACTCCATACGTTAGGTCTCTACAAGATGAAGTCGACTTTATTAAAGCATATCTGTGTTCAACATAGAGTCTAAATCGAAACTGATGTTATTGAAGTAATACAAGACTTAAGGACGGGGTATCGCTGTGCATCAGAATGGCACCTGCAGACCAAAAGTTTATTCTAACTTTCTCCGTTATTACAACTCAAATCGTTTTATTTTTTTCACTAAATTGCATATGAAGGTCTAACTTAGGTAAGGATTGCATTGATTTTTTGTTAATTTATTGTTTAATATTGAAAAAGAGATGTTGAATGCGAACTATTTTAGACCTTTACATTTGTATAAATAAACAACAATCTAAATAAATTTTCTTAAAATGAAACTAAACCTTTCCTAAGTTGAACATTTTTCTATCAAATAGCCCAATCAGAATTTTCTAAAGAGATCAGACCTAAGAAATAGTTAGAAACTAAAATAATGCTGCATTTTATTTTTATTTTTTCACTTTGGATCAAAAATGGACGTAGTTAATGACGAAATAATTGTACTTTAATTTATAACTTTTATCATAGATGGAACTAGGCACTATGTATTTTTTTCTTTTTTTTATTAAAAAAAAAAAAAATTTTTGTATTATAAATTAATGTAACGTTTTTTAAATATTTTGCGATATTTACAAAACAATTATTCAATAAAACAAATAAGTAAAATGAAAAAAAAGAATACTGATTTGCGGATATTGATTGTCAGCAGACCAGCTTTATCATTGTTATTTCTTAAAGAAATTTTAATTATAATATGCCCAGCGTACGGCTGGCCATCTATAGTTATATATGAGGGTAAATAAAATTATTGTTTGTGTGCCGAGCGATCGCTTACAGAATAAGTGTTTACTATTCCATTTTCCCAGCACAACTAAAAAACCATTAGACACAGAATAAACATCGTTGTGAATAAATATAAAAATTATAAAATTGTTAATAACAAAAAACTGTAAATTCAAAATTCTTGAAAAAAATACCAATTATTGGTGGCCATATAGACACTTCTTGGTCAAATTTTGGAAGAAATCTGTTCACAGGTTTCTGAGAGAAAAAAATGTAGGCGTAAATTTTGTATACGTGGTATTCTGAATTAAGTAAAAAGAAAAACTGGCATCAAAATATTTTATATAAAAAATATACTTTTATTATTTTTACATTTAAATATTTTCTGGTGGATCTTTATATTTTAATCTTTTGCCTCTCCTGTTTAAAATAACTTGCGGCCCAACGCAATCCTCATAGAATCGTCTCAACTTTTCTACCATATTATTAAAAAAATTTCGTTGAAATTTATATTTTCGGTAAAAAGTGGATTCATATCTCCTGTAGGTATAAATAATAAAATGGCATGTTTTTCTTCTTGTGATGCCGAGTTGTCCTTGTATCTAAAAACAATAATTTGTAATATTCTAAAAAAATTAGTAAAATGAAAAGCCAGTAACAAATCTTACCTGATAATAATAATTGTGGTTTTCCTTCAAATGAATTTCACTATTTTCAATTTTTAAGCAAGGAACCATACGCTTTTCTACGGCCTCTCTCAATGATATTTTTGATGTGACTACATTTTACTTCAACAAGTTCATCTGAATCAATTAAACCTAAAACATAATAAGTTATTAAACTCTGATATGTATATAATAGTTACAATAATTCGTTTACCATCAGGCGATGCACCTAAGAAACCGTATTTCAAGTCAACAAATAATCCTGAAGGGTTAACATTCGGGTAGTAATAGTGGGTAGTTTCCAGCACTTTATCAAATTTTAAAACATTAGTTTAAATCCAGCAACGTTCTAGAAAACATCATTATTCTTCATAAGTACCTAGTCTCCGAATTTTCGACGCAAGTAAATAGGTATTACAAAATTAAAATATGTTGACCACTTTAATGTGTCATTTGTAAATGCATCGCCTCTAAGTTAATAATATTTTATTAATTTTTTGACACTTACCTAGAGCTGATCTAAAAAGAATCACACACAACTATAAACTTATAAAAATAGTAAACTTACCCTACCAGTGATTAGGTATATATTGAAAAGGTATTTTAAAGGGTCATTTCAAAATTTATTTTAATTTAATATTTGATTTTTTATTTTTTTCGGAGAAATGTCAAAATTTGAAGTAAATGTCATAGTTTATTAGTTTAGAGTATAAAAATTCATGTAATGTAAACAACACTTGTATTAGGTTAAGGATAGATAGTAGTGCAAGTGAGAGTAAGTGAGAAGTTTCGTTGCCAGGGGATAGAAGTTTGACAGTGAGTTTTTTGAAAAAGTCACGAGAAGAATAAAATGAATTTTTAAAAAAGTTAAACAGGTTTAAAATTATAATTTATAAAGAAGTAAAAGTCGAATAGAAGAGGTGGTGATTAATAATAAATAGAAGAAGTTTGAGATTTAGGAAGAGATTAAATATTAATATAAACTGAAAAATATACGTATTCAATAAAATAAATAAATACAAATTATATAGACAAAATAAAAGTGAAGAGAAGAGAAAAATATTTGGTGGATTAGAACATTGGAGAAGGTGATTTGGAAAGAGTAATAATAGAATAAAATTAAATAGCTAATTTATATAAGACTAGGAAGATAAAAAAAGGTGTATTATAAGAATAGAAGGTTGGAGATCAAAGAACCAGGAAGTACAAGAAAGAGTCAGAAGAGGAAAGAAAAGAGGAGAATAGTGATAGTAGAAAAGGACTCTGCGGTAATTAAGGTTAGCTAAGGTAGTTAAGAATAGATAGGTAATTAGTTAAGACTAGATAAGGTAGATAGGTAGCAGCTAGGGATTAGGTAGATAGAAATTAGTTAAGAATAGATAGGAAATAATTAGTTAGACATCACTTGACAAAATTTCATTTGGTTGATTATTCAAAATTCAATTTAATAAAAAAAAAATTTAAAATAAAATTTGTTAGAACCCTACCCTAATTAAATAAAGAAAATTTACAAATAAAAACTTTTAAATAAAATTTGGTATTGGGAAAAATTATCTCAATATATAGAATTAAAAATACAAATAAAAAATGTTTTTAATAAAAACTAAAGATAAAAGTAATAATTACTATAGAGCACCTATTGATATTACTAAATGTTGATCTACCCTCGTTCTTTCCCGAGATAAAATACAAAATATATTTTGTTGGCTGGCAAGGTCTAGAAATGAGAATTATATAACTGGTTTTTACCCTAAAACATGTGTTTTTAGCAGGTAAAATTTTTTCCGATGAATTGAGCAATTTTGTGAAAGGATTCTATTATTATTTCTGTTAGTTTATCCTATTACTAAGAGATGTCTGCACTTCATGGACAAAAAAATCATTGACACATTTTCGTTTCAGATTGCATGGGATACGGGCTCCTTAAGAGAATAAAATCCTAAAAACTAAATATTAAAGAAATGTTGGAATGTACTTTTAAAAATAAGCACTCCATAGGCAAATGTATGTAGACAAAGCAAAAAGTAATTAAATGAATAATTCTAATCCTCCAGGTCAAATACGTAAATATTTATAAGTTGTCTCAAACAATGTGTCTTAAAATTAAAAAAAAAACGGCGATAGTTTAACTGGATATATAAATTTTAATGGCTTTTAAATAAATAAATAATTAAAAAAACTGTATTCAAAATTCTTTCAACATTCCAGCTTTAATTTGCAGTAGATATTCTTATTTCCTTCGGCAATTAATTACCCAAATTTTATTTTAATCAAAAATGCACTTTTTGGCAATGAGAACAAATTTAAGCAGTGAAAGAAAGTGTTTTCGTACTCACCCAAGATAGCTCTAAGATGACCTTCCAAGGTTTGCAAAACGGTCATCTTTATTTCCTTAACAGATTTTCCTAAAAACTGTTCGGAAGCGGTGTGCAGCAATTCATCAGCTTTCATAATTTTGCATTGGGCAACACCAGAAACCGAAAGAGGAACACCTTGAGATGTTTCGACGCTCACACAATGCGGATTGAGTGTCATAACCTCCAAGGAGAGACGTTGTACGTCTGTAACGAGCCACCACGCCCAAGACCATCCTCCTACGGTGGTAACTCGTTTCGTTGATCCACAGCATCCTCCTGTAAAAAAAACTCGGTTTTAATAACTAGTCAAATCAGAAAAATGGGTAAAAAATAGAATTGAATAACAATAAATTCAAACAAATGAATTTGCTCCTCTTTTACATCTGATAATACAGCAAATATTAATATTTAATATAAATATAATATACATTAATATACAAATATAAAGTATGTTTCTGATTGCTAAGTCTTGAATCATCATTGAAACCCTGCAAGGGTTTCGTAAGTGAAACTTTTAGTTGTCTCAAATATTAGGTATTTTTTGTATAACAGATAATGTTTGCTTAAATCAGTACATTACACAGGATATATTTGATCCTTGTAGAGGATGTTCTTGCAAAAATATAGTATGGTTTAGTGGAATAAGGTCTCCACAATTCTAAATATTATAAACTTATTTTTTTATAATTAGAGATATCCTATCTGGGACATCCATAGACTGTGTGTCTTACAACGTCCTTCTCCCCCCAGTAAATGCACTTATTCCCTGTCTTATTTATTCTGTAATTATTATTATATTATAATTATTCTGAAACACCCGTGTCCCGTTAACAGCTGCGTATTATAATAGTTAACCCTTCTTTGTTTGCATCCCACCTAACTCTCTAAATTCCCTATCAGATCCCACATCCATCTTTCCATATCCCCATTTTCCCATTCATTCCTTCAATCATAAAAAGTTTCCGACTTTATTACAATACACTTGTAATTGGCTTTGCTGCCAGCCTCCAGTATTGTAGCATGGGACAGAGCTTTAGAAAAAGATGACAGTAGAAAGAAAAAGGATAGTTAGTTCAATCAATGTCAATGTTATTACAGTTACATTTTACAATTTGTATTTCATATAAAATATTTAATAAACGTATCTATTTGTTAACAACCTTTAAAAAGTTACCATACTACATTTGGCGACGAGGATAAAGAAGAACACTGAACATTGAACATGGCCACAGATTACTTGCGGAATTTTCAACTAGAGAAATTTGAAGCAGATAAGATTACTATAAACAACGTTTTGAGATGGAATTAGACTTCCATGAAGTAGGTCTAACAAAAACCGATGAAGTATCGACGCTAAAAAGAAAGAATATTTTGCTGAGCAAGGTAGGACCGGACACCTTTAAGATGCTTTATAATTATTTTAAACCGGCAAAAGTAGTGAATCAAACGTATGCAGAACTTATAAAAGTATTAGATAATTTCTATGGGAAGAAAGTTTATACTCGACTTTTTCACTTAAACATATCTTGACTTCATCAGATACTCTAGTTCACTTCGATACAAAACTTCCGTTAATAGTTACTAGTGATGCCAGCGCAAAAGGAGTAGGAGCAGTACTTTTTCATAAATTTGCAGATGGCCAACTTAAACCAGTCGCTTATGCTTCAAGAACTTTTAAAGATTCAGAAAAGCATTATGCCGCAATCGACAAAGAGGCACTTGGGTTAATATTTGCAGTTACCCGTTTTCATCATTTTTTATATGGAAGACATTTTACTCTATTAACTGATCATAAACCACTTGAAAGAATTTTTAGTATGGAACGCAAAACACCCAAAGTTGCCGGAAACAGGTTACTTCGATGGGCCATGATCTTAGGTAACTACGACTATAGTATCGCTTACCAGCCTGGGAAAGAAAATGGACCGGCAGATGCGCTATCGCGACTACCATTATCAACAACAGAATGCTCCGCAGAGGAAGATACTGGTTTGCCTAAAAGAGCTCATTTATTAAGAATACGAGTTAAGAATCTACCGGTTTCAAAAAAGGAACTGAAGATCGAGACTGAAAAAGATAAGTTGCTGCAAAAAGTCAAGAATTATGTACAGACGTGTTGGCCCGAAAGATCAAGAATTTCCAAAGAATTGCTTTCCTTTTATGAGAAACGAGACGAGATGTCATTTGAGGAAAAAACTCTTTTATGGAAAGGTCGCATTTGCATACCAACCTCGTTAAAATCCAAGATATTACGTATGCTTCATGAAGGACATCCTGGAATCTCAGCTATGCAGTCTTACGCTCGATTGCACGTCTATTGGCCTAGAATTGACGATGATATTGTCAATTTTGTAGGAACGTGCTCCTCATGTCAAGAATCCAGGCAAGCCGAGGTTACAACTCCGCTTTATTGTTGGAATGCAGCACCACCTGAGCCTTGGGCTAGAATTCATATAGATTTCGCAGGACCTTTTGAGGGAAAAATGTGGTTATTGGTAATAGATGCTTATTCCAAGTGGTTAGAAATATGCCCAATGCGGAACATTACCACAGAAACCACCATTAATAAACTTGAGGAAATTTTTTGTAGATTTGGATACCCAAAAATAATCGTATCAGACAATGGAACACAATTCACTTCTTTAGAGTTCAAAGAATATTGCAAAAATTTTGGTATTTCTCAAGTTTTAACAACTCCTTACCATCCGAAGACAAATGGGCTAGCAGAAAGGGCAGTCAAGACTTTTAAATCTCGAATGGCAGCAAGTAGATCACAAGATAAAAGTCAGCACGAACGCCTTCAAAGTTTCCTCTTATCGTATCGTAACTCCGGACAGCGTGCTACAGGACGAAGTCCTAGTGAAATAATGTTTGGTCGTCCTCTCAGAACAATTTTTGATCAACTAAAACCCGATATTTCTAGAAATACTGATTTAGAACAGCAAAAGCAAAAGAAGAATCATGATAAGAAAGCTAAAGAAAAAGTATTTATAGAAAAACAGCCGGTATGGGTAAATAATAATAATGGAAGAGGATCAGTCGCTGGAACGATAGTTAAACAAACGGGTCCATATTCCTACATTGTAGATATCGAAGGAGAAAGAAAGCGTAAACATGCGGAGCAAATAAGACAGCGAGTAACTAATGAGGTTCAGTTATCACCGAGAGAAAATTTTGAAAACAATAGGCAAGAATCAGTCACCTATCATATCAAATGAACATCCGATCCCCGGTACCAGCTTTGAAACTCCTTCCACTAGTTCTGAAGATCATACTAGTTTAGAATTTCCTTTTACTAGTTTAGAACATCCAACAAATAGTGCCCAAATTCCTACAGCAGAAACGCCGCGTAGTCCTGTACCAACAACAAGTAATTCGAAAGGTCATGATATCCAAGCAGCAAAACATAGACGGAACCGGTTAACCAGAAAACCTTCAACACCTAGACGAAACCCTCCAAGGAATAGGAGACCTCCTGATAGGTTTCAGGGAACCGCTTAAAATTATTCGTTGGGGAGAAATGTAGCATGGGACAGGGCTTTAGAAAAAGATGACAGTAGAAAGAAAAAGGATAGTTAGTTCAATCAATGTCAATGTTATTACAGTTACATTTTACAATTTGTATTTCATATAAAATATTTAATAAACGTATCTATTTGTTAACAACCTTTACAAAGTTACCATACTACAAGTATAAAACCCTCTTTAATCTACTGGGTCCATCTAAGTTGGGCATCTTCACGTAGTAAGAAAGGCAAAATGTAATAAACTTTGTTAAAACAAATTTAAAAAACACAAGTCTTGTCATACACTTGGAACTAAATTGGTTGATATCTTATTTTTCGAATTATTTTTGTAATAAAATTTTTTTATAAACGATTATTTACACCAGGGCATTTTTATAATTAGGATTGCTATAAAGGAAAACTAATGCCCGATTTCATCAACTTGATTTTAGATACTTCCTACCTAAGTAAATCCTAAGCTAGGAAATACCTAAATTTGATACTTTACCTAAAACGGATTTCACCAACCTCAGAAATTCTTAGGTAAGAAATTGAATAACTTTGCATATAATTGGTATTACTGTTTAATTTTAAACTGTAAACCAAACGGGCGGAGATCATAAAAATAATTTCCATTTTTTATTGAAAAATTAAATTTAATCACAGCTGTTTCGACAAATGTCATCATAACAAATTTATTTATCGAATCTTTCAAGACGTTCTATAAAACGTACAGCTCGTACACAAAATCTATTCGCGATTTCGACCATATTTCGACTACCGTTGAGGGCGCTAAGAAACGTAAACAAATATGGAGGATTGTGAGTAATCTTTTTGTTTGAGGTGTCGAACTTAGTGGTTGAGTTATGTGTTTTAATTGTTTGGTGGTAATTTTACAAATACAAATAAAAGAATCAAACATCAACCTCCACATAACAATCCAAAATAAAATTAAAAATAATTTGCGATTACTCACAAAGTAGGTTTATTATTTATCCTCCAGAGGGCGTCTAGACTTTCGAAAAGGCGAATACTTTCAATGTTGTCAACAAAAATAACAAACTATATTGAAGAAAGGAAAGACCAATGTCAATGTCACACAAGTATTTATTGATGCAAAAGTTTTAAACTGTTGTTACAAAGCTACTAGTTTCGGTCTGGTTAAAGACCATCATCAGGCTAAAATTTAGAATACAAATGGATGATGGATGATGGTCTTTAACTAGACCGAAACTAGTAGCTTTGTAACAACAGTTTAAAACTTTTGCATCAA
>CM068980.1:78247-169247 GCA_035357415.1 Ophraella communa | reverse complement strand
ACCATTTTAAAATGTCTATTCAGGTAATTAAAAAAGGTGAAAATTAATAAAAAAAAAAAAAAATTCGACGTTCCAAATTTGTTTACCACCAAACATATGTCAAACGTTTGAAACTTGGCTTCTCACACACGAATAAGGTTTTCATTGCCATGCGCTGTCCTCTCTCTTTCCTAGTCTAAGGATCAAACTAACAACTAACCTCGTTTAATTTTGCATTGTTGCCAATACATTTCAATCTCAATTTTAAAAAAGGTATAATTACATATTTTCCACTTTATTTCAATTTTTCTTTAGACCATGTTGATGTGTGTATATTCAGAAACCGTAATATGTTTTTATTATAATTAACATATTTATTCTAATAAATACCTTAATTAGTAAGGGTTAGTACCAGAGCTGGGTAGTATCCGGATACTTCTGTATACGGATACAATATCTGGATACTTTTTATGTATCCGAAAGCTCTTTTAAATTTTGTACCCGGTATCCGTATCCGTTACCAAATTTTAAAGTATCCGATATCCGGATACTGTTTTTAATATTGGGATACTTTTAAACATTATTTATCGCCCTCCGATAATGCACCTAACGTAGGCACAACACTGCCCTTATTCCTTTAATTCAGATGTGTCTAACATGTTAAATCCCATTTTTCGTACTGGTCACCGTTATAATATATTATTATATTCTAATGGAGCTTTGTTTTTACCTATAAATCAGTTTCATAAGTACCTACGTTATTTATTTTTTATATTTTCTATATCTCTCTTTTCAAGAACCCCTTTGTACCCTGTATTTATAATTATTAGAAGAAATTATTTTTCGGATATTATAATAAAGGAATCCTAATATTTATATTTTTATTTTAGTGTACCTACAAGTACAAATAAGTACACCCCCTAAAAAGTTTGGAAACTCGGCTGGTCCGACGCTGGCCAAATTCAATATCAAAAGTTCAGGCAGTGACACGAAAAATTTTTCGTTAGTTAAATGTATTTTTATTATTATACATATTACATTAAAAATACCTGCACATCACATAGTTTTAATACTAATAATTTGTCCTTTTTAAAAAAGTATCCTTCAAAGTATCCTAGGAAGTATCCGGATAGGTACTTGTATCTGAATACATTTTTAAATGAAAGTATTCCAACTTTTTAAAAAAGTATCCGGATACATTTTGAGTATCCGTATCCGGTATCCGGATACTTTTTTTCAATATCCGACCCAACTCTGGTTAGTACAATAAATTTCATTAATTAATTATTTGTTAGGAATGCCGAAATCTTATTTTATTTTATTTTTTTATATATCCATATTTTAAATCCTAAAAACAATTAATTTGTTACGCCTATGACACAACAATATCACAACAAAACTTCGAAAACATATTCAAATAGGATATTTAATAAAAATTATACAGGTATTTTTCATCTGTTTATGGTCTCAAGGTCAAATGTATGTGTGTGTCGTGGAAACATTCAAAGATTTACGAAGCAAAATTCATATTTTCATCTCTGTCTTAGACAAAGAAAGTCAACAAGCTCTAAAAATATTCAAATTTATAACAAAAATACTAATTTGAAACCACTATCGCCATCTACTGTTCATTCTTGTAATTTAAAAATAACCAGATTTTTCACTAAATTCAGGCAGGCTTACCAAATTAGAAACGCCCCTCTTAAGGGATTAAGGTAACCTTATGTGTATAATTGTAAAAACAGGTACGTTATTAGTCTATAAATTAAGGATTTGTTTATATCCTAATACATAAGAATATAGGTACTCGTTAATGTTGGTGGTATATATTGTGATCTATATTTTTATTATTTTACTCCAAGAACATATTCGGTAGTGAAAATGGCGTCAAGTTCGGGTTTTGTTTCAGTACAAGTAGCTCTTTTAAAACAAAGTGCGTTTTCTCAAAGAGAAAAACCGATTGTTTCAAATGTTCATGATGAACTAATATATCAAGATGCATCAGCAACTGTTCGTGATGTGGTGACTAGGTGCTCCAATATGACCGGTGCTTAGTGAACGAAGTATCTATTGATTTTTAAGTGATAGAAAACAGGGAAATATTAGTAAACCAAAAAAGTAGTAGTAGAATTAGATACTATTCCCAAATTTGGAAGAAATACGTTAAGGAAACTCCTAAAAGAAATTGGTTTTAAGTCGCATAAAAAAAATTTTCAATGAGACAGAAGAAATTATTTGCTAGAGAACACAATACTTAAGAAGTAATAAAAAGTTTCGGAGCGAGGGAAGAACTATCTTTTATTTAGATGAAACATGGTTGAGTAAAGGACATACTGTTTCTAAAGCATGGATGCATACCAATATTTCAAATTCCCGCACTTTTGGAGGGATATTCAACAGGATTAAATGTTCTTCGAGGAAAAGATCGCAGACTAATAATCGCACACATTAGCAGTGAACATAGTTTTATATAAAATGGTTTATTAGACTTTGTATCAAAGTTAACCAAAGATTACCACGAGGAAATGACCTCTGATGTTTTTGAAGATTATTTTTCCCAGCTATTGGACTTTTTGCCAAGTGCTGCAGTGGTTGTCTTAGATAACGCCAGTTATTATTCAAAACTGGTAGAATAGTTACCAACGACGTCATGGAAAAAAGGAGATAAGGAAAAAGGAATAACTGTATTACGTTTGCCACCGTATCACTGTCAATTAAGCTCTATAGAATTAATATCGGCACAGGTAAAAGGTGAGGTGGCAAGAAACAATACAACTTTTAAATTGAATGACGTTAGACAACTTTTGATAAATTCTTTTGGAAACGTAACACGGGAAAATTGGACCAATGCCATAAACCATGTGAAGAAGGAAAAAGAACGATTGTGGAGTGTTGATATCAATATTGAAGAACTGTTCGAACCCATTGTAATTCCTATCGGACCAGGCAACGAATCTGACTCATCGTCGGATGAATACGACGAAATAGAAGCCGACAATTAAAGGAGTAAGTGCTTTTTGCATTAATTTATACGGGTGTTTAATTCTTACTTTTTAATGTAGCATATTTTTATTTTAAGTTCACGTCTAATTTTTCGTCACACAACTGTTCTAAGGTGTTTCCATAATGAAAAACTTCATCCATAAAAATTGACTATTGTGCAAGAACTAATTGAAGACGATCCAGATTGTACCATGGATTACTCTAAGGAATTATGAATAAATTGAACAAAAATGTAATAACTGTTGGTACAATTCTTTTTTCCGATGAATCAAAATTCACATTGAACGGGGAAGTAAACAGACAAAACTATAGATATTGGTCAGAGGAGAATCCTCATTAGATGCGTGAGACACATACTCAGTATCCTCAAAAGTTGAGCGTTTGGGCAGGTATCATAGGTGATCAAATTATTGGTCCTATTTTTGTAGATGGAAATTTGATAGCCGAAAAATATTTAAGCATGATTAGTGACGAAGTTGTTCCTGAGTTAGCTAACTTATATCCCAACCTACCGGATGAAATTATCAGGTTCCAGCAGGATGGAGCAACACTCCATTATGCTTTAATTGTAAGAAATTACTTGAATGAAATTTTCCCCAATAAATGGATTGGACGAAGAGGTACTATCGAGTGGCCAGCTAGTTCGCCGGACCTTACGCCCTTGGATTTTTTTCTGTGGGGTTATCTCAAAAACGGTCTATTTCACCTCAAACTTTGAGTAAAGTTCGGGACGACTTTTATAGGAGACTGTCTTATTGCCAACAACAAGGTGGAGAACATTTTGAGTATATGTTTTAATGTAAAAATCAATTACGTCAAGTATTTTATGTATTTACTATCTTGTACAAAATTATAAATAATTTCAAAATTTCACCCTGTACAATTCATAGTAGATCCTACATGGTATAGTTCGTTGAGATCGTATTGTTGAGCTTTTAAAATCATAAAAACATACAGGGTGTTTCATTAAAAATATAGATCATGGACGATGCCAGACTTGCATGTAACACCCTGTACATTTAATTTCATGTTTAAAAAGCTCACATTCGAATTTTAAAGTTGACGAGCCCCAGCGTTTTTTATAATCTTCTAAACTAATCGCACAAATAATTTTATTCTATAAGTAGTTTTCACACTGTATATCTACTGTAACGTCATCGAAGTTAAAAAAAAAGTAAGAGAGACATAACACATTCTTCAGCTTGTTCAAGTAACGGAATATCTTCCAGTTGGTCAGTTAATTGAACAAACAATCTTTAAAAGTGAATTCGACTTTCTATTTACAGTGGCTAACTACGTCGTACGGTAAATATAACACAGTAAATATAGAGTGTCTCAAATAATTTTAATTCAAGCTGGAGAAAACTTGTGAAACACAAATGAAAAAAATTAAACTGATATGTACGAAAAGTAGAGAAGCTTAAAAAATGTTAAAAAACAGAAGAAACAGAAATGAAACAAATAAACTAGATAAGATAAAAGAGAAGGCATCTAAGAAGTACTACTCTCAACTCCCAACTGAAATAAGGCCAAAATTTTTAGGACATCAGCAGAACGACAGTAGAGATATGAGTTATTCTATAAAATAGATTTACGGAGGTAGATCATGCAAAGAAAGTATTTTTCCACTGAAACAAATAATAGAAAAACGAATGGTCCACCGAAATCGTATGACAGTGTTCCACTGTCAAAACTGTGGACAGCAATGGAACATCAGGAGATCCACAAGAAGATAGAAACGTCAAGATAGAAAGTAGATTAACTGATGAAATTCTCATTAGTAATAAGCTTATACAAGAGTAAGATTTATTTAAATGGAGCGCTTTAATTGTGGGGAAGAAAGTGTTGCAGCATGGGCATCCCATTCACTGACGATCTAGTCATCCTAGCAAAAGATAGTAGTGATATTAGTTAGTGGGGCCTCTTAATCAACAAAAGCAAAAAGCTGGGTACTTGGTGGTCGGAGACAACGATAAAAAATCTGAATGACTGATATACCATCAAATTCAGAAAGGAAATAGTTGCATGAAGGGAGCAAGCAAGATCTGCTACTAGAGAACTACACGGGTTATTATGGAGTAATAAAATAACATAAGAAAACAAAAGAATCATATATAAAACCATAATAGAAAGCAAAGGGCTATTGATAACAGCGCTGCTGGCTTACTAGTCTTGACAGTAAAAAACGGTGTCCACCATCAAGAAGGAAATATGGAAGACCAAGACACTCCTAAAGAGACGACGCTAAAAAAGCAATAAATACCAGAAATCTGGAAAATGAGGAGGGTTGCTTCGAAAGAAGTTGGAAATTAAGATGTGAGAAGCGCAAACTCGCTTTATAATATAATTTAAATGAATGAATTACAATTATTTTTGAAAATACGTTAGTATATTTTCTTAAACTAAAAGCTTTGGAGGTTAATTACATGATTTAAAAAATATATTCTACTAAGAATAATAAAAAACTCTTCGTTTCAAAGTAACTTCCAAGTTTATTTGAAAAATTTTAAATTTTATTATTCTTAATAAGATGGACTTCCAAAAAGTAAGAGTTAGTACAATAAATTTAATATATTCTACTGTTTTATTTGCTTATTCTCTTCATGTGAACACTATGACAAGTTCAAAGTTTACTACGAGAATAATTTTTCCCTTACATTTTTGGAAATACGTCAATGTTCAAGTTATGTAATGGCGATGAAATTATATTTTGATTAATACTCAACCTCTCAATTTTATTATCGGAAAATTACAATTTTTAGTTTCACTCTATACAATTCGGAACAGATTTCACTCGAACAACTGTAAAGCCTGAATGGCGCGTGAGAGTTTATTCTTTAGTTTAATCTTTTTACTATTGGAGAAGCTTGTCAAGTTCAAGTGCAAGAAAACGGTGCTTCTGACAATCGTAGAAACTTGTAATTTTTTACCGTCTTTAGTGTAGTCAAAATTGTTATTACTTTTGGTTCTTTGGTCGTCGGCCTTTATACATGTTCTAGATTAAGTGCAATGTGTGTCAATTTAAAGAAATTAAAGTATTACATTATGTTAAAATTGTGCGATTTGGTGCAATAGTTATTTTTGCAAGTTTGTAGACAATAATCGAAAAGTGATAATAGGTAAATAGTAGGTGAGTGAGAATATATAAAAATATAAATTGTTGGATGACGCAAATTAAACTAGCAAATTCTCGAAAAGTTGTTTTACTATTTTACTACATTAAATTCTTCAATTGGATAACTTTTGTTGCTTTAAATAATATAACCTATAAAGTCAATTTCAGTCAATTATTTTTGTAAAGATAAATGTTGTCAGAGCGGTTATACGATCCATCAGATACCAAAATATTCCTTTTTTATCAACACAACATCTGCATTAATGAATAATTGTTTTTAGCAACAATGTTACTTATTTGTTACTTACTTGTTACTTAATTGTTTTTTATTTATATGCTTGTATAAACATTGTAACAAAATACGACCATCCTCTAAGTTGGGTGGGATAAATAATATTAAAACCTAGAACCTAGGAAGGAAGTATCAACGAGATCTTTTACAAGATATATCAGATTTATTTTAAATACAAATTCATAAACATTGTTTACCTTAAAACCATTAAAATTTAGGGTTCACTCAGGGTATGAATATATTAGTACTTTGCAATTTCACTAAATATTCTAGATTTCAAAACCTTAGGGTCGTCGCGATTCTACAGTTCCATCAAGTGTGGCATACAAAATAATATGGATAGATCTTACTTGTAAAGTTTCCCAGTCCGTTGATAAAATTGTCACTTCTCCAGGTGTACACGGGGCTCCGCTGCCACCTGTTTCATGCGAAACGCGGTCCTTAAAGTGGGTGATATTTATTTATACTTCTACTATGATAACATGAGCGAAACAGCAAGCCATCAGGCAAATAAGAAAACTAGGTACATCCATTTTTCCTCCACCGAAATCCAATACCAGCCAGGCATAGGGTGTCTAGATATAAAGTTTGACGCTGGATCAGCAATACTAGTAAAAGTATAATAACGGAGAAGAAGGGGTAAAAGAAGAAGGCCGAGAATAGGAAAATATTATTAACATTACTCTTTATCATCAATACTGAAATACTAACCTTTGATGTAGGGTGGCCTTATAGTCTATCAGGTTTTTATTTAATTTACGAAGGATATTCAAAAGTTAATCCTTTATCTGCAGAGTATGTCAACCAGACTTCTAAATTAAAAATAGATACGGATGGTTCAAATATCCGGAAATATTTCCGTAAGTTTCCAAAACTTAGCGAACCTAACCTTTTCTACCATGAAAACCAGTCAAGGAATGGACTATTGACAAGACATTGACAGTATGAGAGAAAGAAGAATAATAGTCAAACTGATTATTCGTTTTCTGCGAACAATAATCATAGATCATAGATACGTCGATATTGTGTTAAATTTCGATGTTTATCAGAAAGCGATGGGACCGCAGAGCGTCTGATTACAACTAACTACTTTTAACTGGTTTCTGTTTTGTTTTACGTTCCCACCATGGGCGGACTAGGAAGCTTATCGACTTTTATTGTTTTAACTTATTATTTGGGAATTAACGTGATTTCTTTTAAATTGTATTGATTAGATTTTTTTTTAAATTAGGTCGTATTTGATAAAGTTTCTGTTAATTTATTTATATTAAAATGTCTTTGGTCTTTGAATACTTTGAACACGTAACAACAAGTATACTATAAAACAAACATATGCATACAGTTGCATTAACAATAAACAAAAATATGCTGTTATATAATTATATATATTGTTTTTGACAAATATTTTCACTCTAACAAAATAATTTTTATTAATGTTCTTGGGTAAATTGTTGGCAATCATCCTGACTGTGATACTTTTATTAAATGCAGCTTTCAAAAGGTCAGTTTTAGTTGTACCAAGTCCGCACATTTTTTTGTCATGAGATAAGTCTACGACCCGGTCCTCCTTTACTCTTGAACGTTTTTTTTTTATTTTTTCCCAGGAACCCGTTCTTTCGCCGGTCCCACTTCAGCCTCTTGAGCCTTGTGTGGATTCTCCTGTATTTTACTAGACAGAACTTCAGTTCTCTGTACGAGCTCATACAGGTTCTTTGCTCGTTGGTTATAGAAGCCTTCTTGCCCTTATAATATCTGCCTTCTGTGATCCAGACCTTCGCAGTGGCTGCGCTGTTTCTATTTCCTTTTTGCACCGTCTGAAAGTAAGTTCTCCCTAATTCATGCAGGTGTTCTCTAGTGGGGAAGTGTACCGTGAGTAATCCTGTGATGATGCGTAGTTTATTCCTGTTCATTATGAGTAGTTCTTTTGCTACCTTTTCAGATGGTTTTTTTAGATGAATTTCTTCCCATGCATCTGACTGGGCATGTTCATCCAGTGAAATTTATGTTTCTTTCTAACCCACAATTTTGACCATGACCTGATAGAGCATTTAGGAATGCCTACAGCCGGTTCGGATCCATTAAGTGGAGTTCACGATCCTCGCCTTCCTAGTTCAGCTGTTTTATTGCCAGCGATTCCTTGATGTTCTGGTACCCACTAGACGGTGCCCGTCTTTTAATTTCTTCGCCACAATCCCATATCAACCTGGATGACACTTTAAAGCTTTCTAGGGCTTTAACGGTAGCTTGGCTGTCGTTGTAGATCCTAATATACCTTCTATTGGAAGCTCTCATATTATTTTCTCTTACTTAAACAAGAAGAGAAACCTCTTGAAGAAGGCAAGTTTGTTTATCTTAGAGTTACTTTTTATTCAGTCACTAAATGTCAGCAAGCCACCGGCTCTGAAAATAATTCATGGGAATCAAGAATCGAACTATTTAACTCTATTTTATTGCCTTCTCTCTCCTATGCCATCGGCATATAAATCATGTTCGAATTTTTATGTCACTTAGAAGAGAACCTTGTTTTGAATATAGTAAAAAATCTGAAAAATGGATAGTGTATTAAAAACCTATTACGATAAGGAGGTAACTGAATTCTAGGGGTTTTGTTACACATTCAGAAAAGTTCCATTTTATTTGACTAAACATTATGAAAGTTTAAATAGTATTAGAGAATTTAAGTGGCAACTTCATTGGCAATAATCTTGTGGTAGTTAAAAACGGATGGTTTATAAAAATAAAATCTTATTATTATTTTTTATTATGTATTTGATCATCTAAATTCTTAGCAGGTTAAAGCATACTCTGATCGGTACTTTGTTAAATCTAAGAATTGTTTTATAATATAGCCGTGAGGAAACTACACAACCAAGTTTTACATTAAATCGGAGTTAACTTATTCCAATTTATTATAAATAAATAATCATAAAGTACCTATTGTATTTCATTTATGTATTAATATTTAGAAAGTATAAACAATTGGTTTATGAAATAATACAGACCAAAAATAGTATACCTATTACGTGATATGTATTTGGTTAGTTTTATTGGATCATCTTTTTTATTTTGGCGGGGCTGATTGAAAGTATAAACTATTTTTACATATCACTCAATCGATTAGTTAGTTTCGATTACAGTGATTTTAGATTCAACGATGGGTGTATTAATGGGAATCGGTAGGTTTAAACAGAGCGCAAATGATCTATGCAAATATTTAGTACTATGATTATTCACATATTTTTGATGAAAAATTTTATTGTTTTTGTTGCAGCGATGAGTGCAATTGCAGCACCCCTGTACGGTTTGGGAGCAGAAGCAGTTTCGAGTTTAGCTGTTTTTCTACCGACTTTAGTTGCAGCCTTGGCTTATTTTCAATATGAACAACAAGATCCAGAGAGCAGACCTATCGATGTTCCAACTGAAGAACTACTAGATACTTACGATTTCATAGTGGTGGGAGCTGGTTCTGCAGGTATCTACCTTTTTATCAATCAAATAGTACATTTATTGTTTGTTATAGGAAAATGTATTTGTAATGTGCTATTATACAGGGTTAGTACAAAGTTTCTTTCTAGAAACATCTACACAGCCAGACCTTTCCCATTGCGGGCAACAGCAACTTATCAAAATGACACCCGCAATTAGGTTAGGTCAGGTGGCCTCGTTTATGGAGACAATTCGTTACATTACATTTCCAGTAAAATATCTTTCTATACTGGTGATACAAAATATTATGCCGATCCTTTTTTTATTTACAAAGATATCCTCAAAGGCTGGTGGTTGATTATACGAGTATTTCCCAGGTCAAACCATAACCTCGTTGGAGCAGTGAGATTAAACGATCCTAATAATATTATTTTTGTCTAAATATTTCTCAGTTTGATGGGATATTGGGTACACTAGGATAAAACTAAAAAAAATGGTTTGTTAAACAAAACAGTAAATGTAATTATTTCTTAATGAAAGCGACTACAGAACACAGAACGCCAAAGGCTGATTAAACAAACTATACAAACGCAGTATCTGCAAAAAATAAATGTGTGGACAGGAATGATAGATTTCATGGAAGGTATTCTGTTTGAATTTAGTAACCAATTTAGTACCCACTATTGCAAGACTTTATCCTCATCCAAATAACCCTGTGATTCCTGCTGAAAACATTATTCTATTGAAAGACCATCTCATAGTTTTGATCTAATTCCTCTCGATTTTTTTTGTGGGATTTTAGAAAAAATAAAGTATCATAACTCATGTTCTAACGGGTCCTCCTTAGGACCGAAACAGTGTTGGACTCATCACTAGGCTAGGATGACGCCTACCAACCAAAACCACCTCAAAACTCTCCATTTATTCTGCCACTCATAAACATTATCTTCTCCTAACCATACTCTTCACTGCCTTCCCAATCTTGTGAAGATATCCTGCTCTTGACCCATACCCGGTTAGCACCTGTTTCAAGAAGTAGTTCACTTCGACGAATTTTCTAGTCATCCATTATCTCCTACTTGCAATTACTCTCTTTAGCGCACCTCCATACTCCTTACTAGCATGTACTCCCACTCTGTCTCCCCACACTTCCGCCCCGTAAAGCATACTCTGCTCAATCGTTCTACCAATAACTTTTCTCTTCCATTCTCCCGGTCCTTTCATGTTACACATTGTAGCAATAGCTGTCCCAAAAAGGCAGGAAGCCAATTTGCAACACTATAACTCCTCAAAAGAGATCCCGGCTAAGAGACTCTCTCCAGGGGGTGGTTCGACTCCAAGTTAATGCTCACTATAGGAAGGATTGTGATGTATAAGTAAAAAGGGCGCCACTATCTTTTGAACGATTAAGCAAAAAACTATACAAAAACTAAGGTGAGAAAGATAGAAACACCTTGTAATTACTTTAATTAAACAAATGAAGAAGCTACTTGAAATGAAATACCGGCCACGCTACACCCTTAAGACTTATAGTCTAAGGTATACAAATGAAACTGTTTGTTAAAGCTATTGTTTATTTATTGAGAATATAAGTACTTGCTGATAGTGAACTGGAGTTGTAAAAAGAGGACTTAACTTTGAATGTCTGTGCTGTCTAGAAGGGCGGCTTCAGCTTCTTTATGGATGGATGAAAGTTTCTGTGATGGTTCTGGCTGCTCGAAATGTAATAGTATCTATTCTTATCTCAGAAGTGGTTCGAAGGGCTGTCTACACATAGGCGGCAACTGGGCTCTAACTTGGGTTAATTGTAGCTTGGCTTCAACTTAGGGATGATTTAACTGTAGCTTGACTTCAACTTGGAGATGATTTAACTGTAGCTTGACTTCAACTTGGAGATGATTTAACTGTAGCTTGACTCCAACTTAGGGGTAATTTTCACTCCAACTTAGGGTAATTTTCACTCCAACTTAGGGTAATTTTCACTCCAACTTAGGGTAATTTTCACTCCAACTTAGGGTAATTTTCACTCCAACTTAGGGTAATTTTCACTCCAACTTAGGGGGTTGTATCTTTCTGAAAGTTTCATGTGTGTGAGAAGGAATCATGAAGGTATGGGCGTTGGTATTGGACAGACTTTTCAGATAGGACAGCAAACTACTAGATTTCAACAAATAAATTGTCTTATCTTTAAGTCTTCCAACACAGCGTCCATAAATTTAATAAACACATAGACAAAATTGAAGATTATTAATGTACAGGACGGTGAAGCCGGTCCTGTTCTTTATAATGCAAAAAAATTATCAATAGACTAATAATTGAATAAAAAAAGGTATGTATTTAATTAGTTCTAATAAGACTTTGAAACAATCATATATTTGTACTAAATGCATATTTGTGAAAAATTGATTTTTTTTAAAACATTAAAAATATTACAGTGAAGTGGTTTTTGTTTAAAAACTACTATTAGTTTGGCTCTACAGCAAGTTTTAATAGCGTGGTTGAGGACTGCGCTCTAAGATTTTTATGAATTTAAAATTTGACAATAATTATGTTTTTAGCTTACGAAAAATGTAATGTATAGCGGTTTACTGATCAATTATTATGTTTTGTTTAAAAGTAATAGCTTACCTTGAACGATTATTGAAGCCACGTGTTCGGAAGCACGCTTCTGATACAATTTTAGTAGTTTTCAAATAATGTGTAGGGATTGTGTGTGTAATTGTGTAGAAAAGATTTTTTATTATGATTAGAGCATAATTAAATAACTAACAATGAAAAGAAAAGAAAAAAATCTACATACCGTCAACCAATTTGGGAAATTTCACAAGCTGAGATACAGACGCTTCAGTTTGCCTGTTAGTCGTCGAGGAAAGGAAGGATCGTTTAAATAGATTTGCTCAAGACGGAATTTGTGTTTTATGTCAGTTGTCAGCGTTCTTTATTTGGCCTCATTCAAACAGATAAATAGTTAGCGTCTATAAGGGGTGTCTTGTTCACAGTGGCATTAACAGTAAATAGGGTCGGTTTTAATGGTAATAAGAGCGGTATCGTTTACGGTCGATAATAGTGCGCGGTGACATGACGATAGACATGTTACAACATCAATCTCCCCAGCCATGCCGCCCGAATTTTCGCCTTCTGCGCCGCCTTCGACATGTAGTTTTTGAACGATAGCTGCCTATCCAACCACACACCTAGGTATTTCACCGATTCCTCCATGTGAATTTTCTTTCCTTTCACCATCACTTCCAACTCCCTCGCCTTGCTGTGACCCTTCACCAGTAATCCCACAGTCTCTTTTTCGGCCACCTCCAATCCGCATTCCTCTATCTTTTCCACAATCTTTCTTTACATTTTCTCCGCCTTTCTTTCTATTTCGGTCTCTTCCTTTGCCGTACATACCAGGCACATCCGCATAAACCGTAATCTCGCATCCATCTTCACATTTTATCCCACAAACCTCATCAAACACGCATTTCCAGAGCGTTGGTCCCAATACCGATCCCTGAGGTACTCCCATCTCCGTCCTATACCTCTCGAGTCAACCAAATCCCGCCCCGTCAGATAATCCTCTACTAAGTTTATTAGCCCCTCCCCCACTCCAAGTTTAGCCAAGGCGCTCAGCACTGCCATTTTGCTGACCCCATAACCACTACATCCTGCTCGATTTTTGGCCACCATAATACCGAACCGCAGATTACCATGTGTGCATATTGTTTTTATGTAAATATTGTTTTTGTGATTATTATAATTGTTTTTATTACTGAAATAAGGAATATTTTAGGAGCCGTGGTAGCAAACAGGTTAAGCGAAGTGGATAAATGGAAGGTACTACTACTGGAAGCTGGGGGAGACGAAACGGAAATCTCCGATGTACCGCTGATGGCGGGTTATTTGCAGTTATCCTCCTTGGATTGGAAATACAAAAGTGAACCTCAAGGTCAAGCATGTCTGGGTAGGTATAATACGATCCTATTATTGTACCTATAGTTAGTAATTGACGTTATTTCAGCAATGAATAACGGACGATGTAATTGGCCAAGAGGAAAAGTAATGGGAGGTTCCTCCGTACTGAACTACATGTTGTATTTACGAGGAAATAAAAAAGATTACGATATTTGGGAGTCTTTAGGAAACCCCGGTTGGGGTTCCACAGATGTTTTGTATTATTTCAAAAAATCAGAAGACAATCAAAATCCCTACTTGGCTAAGACTCCTTTTCATTCGACTGGGGGTTTTTTAACCGTTTCCGAGCCTCCTTATCAAACCCCATTAGTTTCTGCGTTTGTAGAAGGGGGTAAACAGTTAGGATATGCAAACAGAGATATTAACGGGCAACATCAAACTGGTTTTATGATGGCACAAGGTATGTATTGTTTTACTTTATGGCTTTATGGTTAGATTAGGTTAAAATAAGCCATAATGCTTGCCCCTTCCAACATAAATTGACGTGTTTTTGGATTTTTCCTAAATACCAATATTACAAAAGTTATTAAAGGTGGATACGTTTATCTGAAAAGTACTGTATAATATAGCACGCCGCCATGGATTTTGTTTACTATTTTGGAATGTTTTCAACTAAATGTTTGTAATACTAAATTTAACATTAGTTTTTTCAAGCCGAAGAATGAATTATGTTCAATTTGTGAGGCATTCAAGAATATGAATGATAATGAAACAGCTGACAAACAAGTTGAAATAATAAGGAAAATGTTTTGTCGCGCATCGAAAAAGAAAATAACAAGATGTTATTATCGGTCTTTGAAATGTTTCTTCGTTTCACTACAAAAGTAAACTAAACGTATTTAACTTTACGGTTCAAGATATAGTTGACAAAACTAGATATTGCTACATGTGGCACGAGGGTGAGGCAAGTACCTACTTGGTCAGCATGTACAGTCGGCTTTATAATAGCATATACATGTTAAATGTGAATTTCGTTTACCTACCGAAGTTATAAAAACGCCCATCTTAAACAACAAAGGAATGGCAATTTTTAAAACGCCTACATTAATGGTTTTGGGGTATTAAGTTTATTTACAAGGGTAGGTCATGTCCTGAATAAATAAGTTTTTTTCGCATTTTTGCACTGATATAATAAAAAAAGGGATTTTAATCACAAACAAACATTTATTATCGAGGGTTCCAAATTAAGTGAAGATGTGGGCGTGGACAACTGTTTAACTGATTTCAAATTTATTATTATTTAAACGGTGATTGGTTACACAAAATAAAAAGGCTGTCTATTCAATGTAAGCGATTTGAGTTTGAAAATGTATATGCAATTCTGAAGCCGATAGTACTTGTATGCAATAAAAAATCTGGATGTGGAACAGATAGTTTATGAATATTTGATTGTGGGGAACAAGGAAAATGAGGACTCAATGCATTATTGCATTGAAAAATAAAAGAGTTGCATTTTGAAAAGTAGGCCTATTTACGTGCCAAGTGAAATAGCCACACCATTGCAAAATCTGCCAAAAAAAAGGTGCACCATACTTTGTAACGAAAATGGCCATTGAAAATTTCATTGATTGGAAAAAATCAATGGACTTATGGGAAAAAATTGGCGAAAAAGTGGTCTGGACAGAAATAAAGATAATGATGGTGAAAAAAAAGAACCCAAGAAAACATTCTATAAAACATCTTACGCGGACAAACAATTTTTAACCCTTGATATAGACAAGAAGAAAAGAAGATATTTCGTTATTTCCAACTTATACTGAGGCCCCAACTGTTCCTGCCAATAAACATAAAGATCTGATTAGTTTATGCAAAGATAACTTGATACCTAAAAAACATCAAGATTTTTTATGTCGCTTAAAGCATGAAGTAACAATATTAATGATTCTGACAGTGAATAATATATTTCTTGTATATTCATAATATTTTATTACCCTCAATAAAGGATTTATTACTCTAGCCCCCTGCATTTTCTTTAGCTTTAGGACGACAATATTATCCTTGATAATCCCTTATTGTCTACTGTGTCTTTTCAGTGCAACATTTATATTTATAGGTTAACATGAGGTTTAAATGGGTACCTAACATATTTTTATGTGATCAAGGCCAATTTACAAAATACCATTCAATTAGGTTTAGGTTAGGTTAGGTTAGGTTAGGTTAGGTTAGGTTAGGTTAGGTTAGGTTAGGTTAGGTTAGGTTAGGTTAGGTTAGGTTAGGTTAGGTTAGGTTAGGTTAGGTTAGGTTAGGTTAGGTTAGGTTAGCTTAGGTTGTTAAATATCCATTTCATTACAGGAACCATTAGAAGAGGTGCGAGATGTTCTACGAGTAAAGCCTTTTTAAGACCAGTACGATTACGTTCAAATTTAAACATTGCAATGAATTCTCACGTTACGAAGATTCTAATAGATCCCAAATCAAAAGTGGCGTACGGAGTAGAGTTTTACAGAAACAACAAATTTTACAGGTATCTACGTTTATTTTTTAATGTTTATTAAGCTTAAAACATCACTATATTAACTTCTAAAACTTGTTCACCTATGGGTAATTGACTTCTTATCCTACTTGTTACGTAATATACTGAGACGGTCAAATAAATAATATCAACACAAATTACAACAGACAGTACAATGAGCAAATATTCTAAAGATTAATTGATTTGAAATAATTGTTTTTCCCCAATAAAGGCAACATTCCAATTTTTTAAACATTGATTCAGAATTAAAAACATTAAACAAACTTTTCCTCCACTTCACAAAACTTCAAACCAATTTTATCCTATAAATCCCGAATTAACACAATTACTTTAATTTTATTAATTTTAATTTTTTAGTTCTGAGCATCTGAGTCAAAATAAGTGTTTTTTAAAACTTCTTACTAATCCAACTAAACAATTCTTTTAATATATGAACAAAAATTTATCTTATTAAAAAATTGGTAATTTGAGTATTTTGTCGTTTTATCAAAGGATACGAGCCAAAAAGGAAGTTATACTTTCGGCGGGAGCAGTAAACTCGCCTCAGATATTGATGTTGTCTGGGGTCGGACCAAAAGAGGAATTGAATAAGCATAAAATTCCAGTCATTCAAGATTTAAAAGTTGGACATAATCTACAAGATCACATTGGACTCGGAGGACTCACTTTCGTCATCAATAAAGAAGTGTCCGTTTCATTAGATCGGATATATGCCGTAGGTAAGGATATCTCATGTTCTAGTGTATAATTACATAGTTAGTGATTCAATAATCAATATTTTGTTTTAATAAAAAAATAAAAATGATCATACAATAAACTGTTGATATACCAGATGTCCCAGAAGTTTCTGACCCATTTTATCTGCAAATATATCGGAACTTACAAACCATAGAGACGTGCAGTTTTCAAGGTACAATTTCTTTTTATAAAAAGGTTTTTTCAGCATGCATGTTTAATTAGTAAAATCTTATATAGGGTGTTTAAAAAAAAGGTGTTTTTTAAATGCAAATATCGTCGATTTTTTTAATGGAACACCCTATATATTTTTATTCTATCTGAAAGACGAACTCTTTCCCTTTGAGAAAATGTATAATTTGTTAAAGTTTTGAAGAAAAATTAATGAGTTATTTGATTTTTTAGGATAGGCTGTTATGTAGGCATTTACGGGTTTCAATGTAAAAGTAGGCTTTGGGATTTTTATAGATTCAACAAACTGACACAACGAACTGTCAAAGTCATTCATTGCGATTTGTTTTCGACTTATTTTTAATAATGGTGCGATTTAGTTTACGTGAAAAATCAAAAACTGTGTTATTGTATGCTAAATATGAATCAGTTGTTACTACCAAAAAAAGATTTCGTCAGATATCTAGAAAAGATCCACCTTCAAAAAATAGCATTAAAAAATGATACACTGCATTTCTACAAAAGGGATCTATGGAAAGGAAGAAATATCAAATACGTAATGGTATTACGTAGATAATACCATTAACTAATAGACTCTTACGTATTCAGGAAACATTATAATAACATAATAATCGAATATCTCTTCGCAAAGTACCATCCATAACTGGAATTTCAAAATCCGAATTTCAGGGATGTATAAAGGTATTGAAGTTAACTCCTTATAAAATACAGATACACCAAAAAATATATGAAAGAAATTTTCAAACCAAAATTGTTTTTTCTGAGACATTACTAGATTTATTTAGAGAAGTTCCTGATGTTTTACTTATAATATCAGATGAGGCTGGATTTCATTTAAACGGGAGATATAATAAACATAATTGTCGCAGATGGGGGTCTGAAAATCCAAGGGTAATTGAGGAATACGAAAGAGATTCACCAAAGTTGATCGTTTGGTGTGGCGTTTCTAAAGAAAAAATATATTGTCCGTTCATTTTTCAAGAAACTAGAATTACTGGTAATGTCTACACAGACATGTTACAAAATTACCTATATCCACAACTGGAACAAGATGGCATCATAAATGCAATTTACTTTAAGCAAGACGGTGCACCACCACACTATTCACTTGTGGCTAGAAATTCTTTAACAGAAACATTTGGAGATAGGTGGATTGGAAGAGCTGGACCAATTGAGTGGCCCGCTCACTCACCAGACTTGACGATTCCAGACTTTTTTATATGGTCTTTTATCTTTTACCAAAGATAGATGTTATAATTATATTCCAGAGACTCTAGAACAACTGAGATGTAACATTGTACGAGCATTCCAAGAAACTACCACAGAAATGTTACGAAATTATTTTCAGAACTTTTTATTAAGGTTACAAAAGTATATAGACCAAAAGACGATTTTTATTAAATTATAAAATTTATAAAATTAATTTTTAATAAAATTTGGTACATATCTTTCAAGTTTGTAATTTTTAGTGTAGACATCTCTATATAATAAATAATCATTATCATTAAAATCCAAATAACTCACTTATGAGTTCGTCTTTCAGACAGAATAAAAATATATACGGTGTTCCATTAAAAAAATCGACGATATTTGCATTTAAAAAACACCTTTTTTTTTAAAAACACCGTATTTATGACTTTACTTATTAAACATTCTTCTTCTTCGAGTGCCATCTCCATCAATGGAGGTTAGCGATTACCATGGCAAAACTGTTTCTATCTTCTGCTGTTCTGATGAGTTCTTCGAACCCTAGTCCCGTCCATCTTCTGATGTTTCTCATCCAGGACAACTTTTTTCTTCCAATGCCGCGCCTTCCCTCTATTTTACCTTTTATTATCAATTGTGGGATATAATATTTTCCTTGTCTTAGCAGATGACCAAAGAACTGGTTTTTATTAATGTTAGGAGTTCTCTTTCCTTTTTCAACCTTTTTTTATTATTATTACTAAACATATATACTGAAAAAAACTTTATATAAAAAGAAATTGTTCCTCGAAAACCGCACCTCTCTATGGTTTTTAAGTTTCGATATATTTGCAGGTAAAATAGGCCAGAAACTTCTGGGACACCCGGTATTAAATATAGGGCAAAGTTGCCTATGATGGCACAGTGCATAGGAAGGTATACCAGCTGTAAATATGAATGTATCCGATCTAACTCTCTATTCTGTGGTGCTGCAGATACATATTTATATCACTCTACGTCTGTGTGTAATGCCGGTGGCTATGAAGGGTTATTTCTGTTTTTCGTAGAAATACAAAAAATTGGTAAGCAGCATGTAATATCATCGACTAATAAATATTATATTAAACTCGTCACCTGACCTCTACTCGATTGAATCTTGCATTGAATCTTGTATTTGGGTGTTTCTTGAGCATGTACGTACGTGGTTGTTTTGAAGTTATGTTCTGGTAGAGAAAGTATTTTATGTCATTATTTAACGCCCGACTTATGTCTATGATGGCATACTACTAGTAGTAACTTGGATCTCAGATGTGCCTCCGTGGTGCCAGTATGAGTGGGCTGAAGTGAAGATTTTTTTATGTTACATCCTAAGAATGGGTTATTTTCAATACTCTTAGTTAGTCTTGTCTTCATTTATTTGCAAGCCAATTTTTTTTGCTTCTTTGTCCAATCTATCTATAACTCTAAGTGATGCTTTTGTGCTTGATATTATAGTTATGTCATCGGCATACGAAACTATTTGTATGTGGCTGGTCATGAAGCTTTTGTTGTTAAGACTGGCTTTCCTAAGTATTCCTTCCAATACTAAATTGAATAATGTTGGTGATATTGCGTCGCCTTGTATCACTCCACTATTGATTTCGAATTCTCCTGTTGTGATTCCCTGGAACGTGACTGTAGCTTTTGTCTAGGCTCATTTCTATTAACTTTCTAATTTTAGATGGTATTTTCAGTTCTATCAGTTCTTCTAGCATTTTCTTTTTATTTAGTAAATCGAAGGAGTTCTTAAAATCGACAGAGTATGTAGATCCCTGTTACATTCCTAAAATTTTACTGTTTACTGTCACTGATTACTCGATAATTTTTTTCCTCCTAATTTACTGTATTCATGGTTCCGCCGAAATCTTAAGTTGCCCATAGTACTGTCTATGGATATTTTCAGACGCGAAGTAAAAAATTTGGTAAATAGTGTCGACGGAAATATTTTGTTATACTTTCTACCATATTTGGTTTATACCATGCTTTTTCTTCTATATAGATTTTATTGTTTATTGCATGTTTCGAGTATTTGAAGCGTGGTTTAGGCCCTTTAATCAATGGCAAACAAATAATATGAAAGCTTGTTTAGGAAACAAAGTTTCCACGCATCCAGTTTGATACCATATTTTATCAACTAGCAGCTCTTAGGTGTAGCTAAAATGTCATGCAATTGATTCGCGACATTCTTAAACTCTTCCCCGTCAAAATTAATGACGGGTTTGGTTTGAACAATTTTAATTTCGATAGAAAATTTTTGTTCATTAATCCTTGTACTTGCTAGGGCGATTGAAATTTGGAATGTTAATCTAACGAGAATTAACGAGGTCGATCAGTTCTCTTCCCACTGAAACCATTACCTTGGTTAAAATCTATTAAGTAAGAAAGGACCAACAAGCTATTTCATTTACATAATCCAATACAGTTTTTGATTGTTCATAAATCATAAAGGAAAACGTTGGTTGCACAACTATTATGAAAGAGATTAAGCGTATTTTTAAACAAGGCATAACATTAAAAATATTGGTACAGTATAGGTAAAAAAAACCTCTGCAAAGTTTAAAAAATAATTTTGTTATGGACATTTGGATATTTGGATCTTGTTTAGTTATACAATTTTCATTAAGTGGGAACCATATGAAAATAGTAGTTTGTGCAACAAGTGCGCAAGTGCGCGTTCTTCACTCGTGGGAAAAGTACTTTGCGCACATGTTGCACACAATACTTTTTCTTTGATCCCGATTTATAATAATTAAAATAAGAAACTTATTTAAAATCTGTAACCATTTTTATTATTATTAGGTGTATTACAGGAATGCAAAATAATAATTATAACACTTAATTTAACCCAATTTGAATTA
This sequence comes from Ophraella communa, assembly GCA_035357415.1. Classification (NCBI taxonomy): domain Eukaryota; kingdom Metazoa; phylum Arthropoda; class Insecta; order Coleoptera; family Chrysomelidae; genus Ophraella; species Ophraella communa. The sequence goes on along the minus strand of CM068980.1, from coordinate 147,984 downwards.
TTATATTAAGGTTAATTAAATTTAAGACAAAAACAATAAACATTTTTATTTGAAATTATAATTTTTGGTAAAATTTGAGCAATTTTGAAGTGTTAATCCAGAAGTCTCTCTATTTTTTACCAAATTCTTGGTAAGTGGTAAAATATTTGCCGATGATGTGGAAGAATGGCCAGTATAAACATTAGGGTTCGGCAATGGCAAAAATTCTGCCACTTGTTTAGGCATATTGCCAATTTTATTAATTCCGACAATTTGCCTTGTGCTTTTACCCCTTTGATAATTCACAAACAGGCGTCTGTCAATTACGTTATCAGGTCGCAGACAAGCGTATTTTTTATAGATGTTAAAAAATTCTCCAGTTACCGTAAAGGATCTTTCAGTTTTAGTTTTCGTACTTCGAAGCCTAACCAATAGGGCAGTCCCTATATCTTCTAAGTCATCTAATTTTAAATTCCACAAGTCTTCTCTTCGACAGGCACCAGTTAAACCGATCGCAAGGAAAGTCTTATTTTTAATTAACTTATATTATAAATAATGAAACGTTTATTTACCTTTGTTAATAAATATTTATAATTAGGTGCTTCTTTCAAAAATTTATGGATTTCTTCAGATGTTAACGTTTTTGATTTTTTAGGCTTGTAATTGCCATTTTGTCTTTTCAGAAATGCTTTTAATTTCACATATTTCGAAATATCCATATTGTCTCTTATACTTAATGTACTTCGCAACATTGAATATTAAGACCATAATAGTGTCGAAGCTTTATAAGATTTTGTTTGTTCTTGAAAATAAGCAAGCATTACATTATCAGAAAATGATAGTATTTCTTTATTTTCTTTCCATTCCATAAATTTTCGATAAGCGCATTCATACTTTTCTCTTGATTTTTCTGGCAAAAGGTATAGAGTTGCATTCAAAACAATCTCCAAAATTTCTGGTGGTGAGTTTTCCATATATTCATCTTCTGAATATGAATTATTATCAATTATATAATGATTGGTCGCGTTGTCAAATATTTAGATTAAAAGTTTATATAAATTCTTATGTATTTATCTATAAAAATAACTGAAACTATTTAAATGTGGCTAACGTCAAAATATATATTACAAACCACGAACTGTCAGCCTTCTACGATAGATGCGTGGCAGCAGTAACTACCAGTTCATTTTAAAAAATTAAAAGGAACAAAGTTTTACCTTTTAAATGGATTAAAAAAATTACACGATTAATAGATCCACTAAGAACTAATATTCGACCTTTTTATGTTTTTTTTTACTTATTAATCCAAAAATCTAGTAAAAACATCGTCCAAAGATATCCTAAGATATATTCTATGGACGATAGTGGCGATATTTTGCTTAATATAACATGGAAAGTCATTGAAAAATATTGAAAGTTTTCAGGAAAAAACTTACGAAAATATTTCTCCTATTATAAAAATTGATCAACGGATTATAGGAACTTGATATCAGAAAAAGGAAATGCACTGGTTCATGTTGGTGGATATTTTTTACGTAGATGTCTCTGTAACATTCATGTCAAACTTGTTTACAATATTGTTCATCATCCGAAATAGACAATTCTACTTCATTTTGTGAACTCAAAGCTTACAGTCACAGTAAAAATATTTTTGATGGCTTAACAGTACCTCCCAATAATTTTTCAGAGTATTTAATAAGATCAGAGAATATGTTTGTTTTGAATTTTAATAATTATTGTATACAGGATGGTATAGGAAACATATTTTTTAAAGATTTTTCCAATGCAGAATTCTCCCTCCCATATGGCAGTAAAGATTATTTACTTTCATTGTTTACAAGAGTTCGAATCTACTATACAATCAAATTTGTAAACCGACAAATAAAAGATCAACCTTTAAATAAAGAACATCCGAAATATAAAATTTTGCAGAATATGTAGATAATAATTGAAAACAACGATAATAGTAAGAGTTTGAGATTATGGATGTGGATATCATTTGTTTTTATGAAATAATTTAAGATTTTATTGCACGAAAATTGTTACTTTATTTTAGAATAGAGTAAGCAAGTCTACCTGAGTTTTATTACTGTGTTCGAGTACCCTTATTCTTACTACAAAGATAAACCCTTACAAGGTTTGCAACATGTTTACCAAATGTTAAAATTAATGGAAACTTTTACTTTTTCAATCAAAATAATCTTAACTATAAATGCATGCTCAGAATGCCGTACAGAGAACACCGCACACTTTTCCGCACACTTTTCCGCCCAGTATACGAAATTACTAAGTTTGCATTGAAGTAAGCCGTGTCAATTTACATTATTTCCATAGTGATCGTAAAAAAACTTTTTTGTGGTTAATTTTACAAAAAAAGTTAATTGGTGAAAAATTACTTCTCCAATTTTTTTAATTGATATAAGAGGATACTTGGGATTAAAGCAAGTACCTTAATTTTGAGAATATGAGAAAAAAACAAATGTTTGTTACCAATTTTTTTACCTTATAGTTATGAAAGGTGTTTTTTCCTGGGTTTTTGCGGTTTTTTACATATTAATAGCGTACTAGCCAAAATTTTAAAAATCTACGTCGAGCGCTTTGTATAAAAATAATTTTATTCATTGAAACACCCACCTCACATATTATTTTAAAAAAATACTATCATTATGCTGACAAGGAATATTAACCCAAAAAACAAGGATTAATAAATGAAACAAGATTAGTAGTAACTCACTTAGGTGAATGTGTCATTAATGCTAAATTCATTTAATCCCATAAAACTGTACGTAGTCCTCGGATTAATCTCAAACCTTCGGATCCAACCGTTACCTTTCAAATGTTGAGAAAACAATTTCCAATAAAAGCCTTGGCTATAACCATTAATAAAGCTCACTGCCAGACGCTTCGAAGGGCAGGATTGTATTTACCAGATCTGTATTTTCTAATGGCTTTTTCACGAGTTCGCAAATTTAATATTTTATTTTAAAGAAACATATTGTCAAAAAATCAATTATGATCATATAAACTATATTTGACAGCACAGTGAATTCATTGTAAATGCAAATCCTTTAAAGCCCAAGCAAGGGTGGTTCATGAAAAATAACTAAAAGTAGTATACATTTATATTGAAAAATAGTCATAGTCGTTATTTTTCAAAGAGTCCACCGTATAATTAGGGATTAACTAACCCAAACACAATAGAAATCCTAGATAATATTGTCGCAACAAGTAGCTGAATAGATCCCATGACCGTAGAAGTTTTTTTAAAGCATAATTCAAATTAAAATAAAAATTAAGAGTAAAATAAAAATATGCTACATATTAAAAAGTAAGAATTAAATATAAATTATTGTAAAAAGCACTTACTCCTTTAATTGTCGGCTTCCATTTCGTCGTATTCATCCGATGATGAGTCAAATTCGATGCCTGGTCCTAGAGGAACTACAATGGGTTCGAACAGTTCTTCAATATTGATATCAACACTCCACAATCGTTCTTTTTCCTTCTTCACATGGTTTATGGCATTGGTTCAATTTTCACGTGTTACGTTTCCAAAAGAATTTAACAAAAGTTGTCTAACGTCATTCAATTTAAAAGTTGTATTGTTTCTGGCCACCTCACCGTTTATCTGTGCCGATATTAATTCTATAGGGCTTAATTGACAGTGATAAGGTGGCAAACGTAATACAGTTATTCCTTTTTCCTTCGCCATTTCGTAAATTACATACATAATTTGCATAATTTGCATTGCAATTTGCAGCATGGTATCGTCAAAAGAAATATTCTTGCTCTGGAGCGACTCTTTAATATCTCCTTTTTCCATGACGTCGTTGGTAACTTTTCTGCTAGTTTTGAATGATAACTGGCGTTATCTACGACAACCACTGCAGCACTTGGTAAAAAGTCCAATAGCTGGGAAAATAATCTTCCAAAACATCAGAGGTCTTTCCTTGTGGTAATATTTGGTTGACTTTGATACAAAGTCTAATAACCCATTTTCTACAAAACCATGTTCACTGCCAATGTGTGCGATTATTAGTCTGCGACCTTCTCCTCGAGGAGCATTTAATCCTGTTGTATATCTCTCCAAAAATGCCCGACGGGAATTTGAAATATTGGTGTCCATCCATGCATGCTTTACAAACATTGTGTTCTTCATTCAACCATGTTTCATCTAAATAAAAGATAGTTCTTCCCTCGCTCCGAAACTTTTTAATACACTTCTTAAGTATTGTTTTGTCCAGTAATTTCTTCTGTCTCATTCAAAAATTTTCGTTTTTTATGCGACTCATACTTAAAACCAATTTCTTTTAGAAGTTTCCATAAGGTATTTAGTCCATATTTAGGAATCGTATCTACTTCTGCTATAAGTCATTACTTTGTCTAAAGTCGGAATCTCTTTATTTAAGTACAAAGAATGGAATTTTTTTTAATGATATCTCTACTAAAGCTATCGACCATACTGGATTAACATTTCCCTGTTTTCTCTCACTTAAAAATCGACAGATACTTCGTTTACTACCACCGGTCTTATTGGAGCACCTAGTCACCACATAAAGAACAGTTGCTGGTGCATCTTGATATATTAGTGCATCATGAACATTTGAAACAATAGTTTTTTCTCTTTTAGAAAACGCACTTTGTTTTAAAAGAGCTACTTGTACTGGAATAAAACTCGAACTTGGCGCCATTTTCACTACAGAAAATGTTCTTGGAGTAAAATAATAAAAATATAGATCACAATTTAAACCACCCAAACTAACGAGTACCTTATGTAATAGGATATAAACAAATCCTCAATTTATCATTTTTGCAATTATACACATAGGTTTGCTTTAATCCCTTAACACCCCTAACGACCACAATTATTCTCGTTAAAATCGAAAAACAAAATATTCTAAATATCGTATCATCTACTTGTCCCTTACCTAAGAAGATTAAAATATGATAATTAAAAGAAATTTCTTAATACCGATATAAATAAGTACGTGCGCTACTGATTTAGGGTCTTGTTTACAACATTTTACGATTTACTGACTTTTCTTAGCTGCCAGCTCTAAACAAATAAACTATATTAACTACGGAGATTTTATTAAATAGAATGGTTGAAATAAATTTATTTCTGTTAAATAAAAAAATAATTGCCAATTAAACATCTCTAACTGACCTGTGGACGTATTAATAAGAATATTATGTATTTATAGGTTTATAGGTTTTTTTATAAAAGTATTTTTCTACGCCCATGTCTGTAAACGTCAAAAATAGCACTGTCGATATTCCTTGTAAGTAAAATTTAACAATGACATGCGCGTAATAGGATCTCATAACATTCCCGTACATTTAAATAAGAGAACTTAAATTTCTTTGTTTAATCAAATTGCAATGAAATTTTTATCAACGTACTACGTTATTTGGTCTATTTACATACTTTTAGTCAATGGAAAAACATAACAGCTTTTAGTAGTTGTGAAATACCTTTTAGAATAAAAAAGCAATGCGCCTAAATGTCGGTAAGACATTTTGGAAAAATGTTTATATTTATTTCATTTAAGAAAATAGATGGGCATAGAAAAAGTATAGTACGTTACAGGAGTTGTAATGCCATTAAGCAATCTTGAAACTTTTTCACTTCGTGCGTGTTGGGTTAGTTACAACTCTTGTTACGTAATAAACTATTTATTAATATAATTTGTTAATTTAATTTTTTTTAGGTCCTGTAATGCAATATGCTGTATTTGGTGGTGGACCGTTAACCATTATGGGAGGCGTTGAAGGGTTAGCCTTTGTTAATACAAAATATGCCAATGCTTCCGACGATTTTCCTGATATCGAGTTTCATTTTGTTTCCGCATCAACTCATTCCGACAAAGGAGCTCAAATCAAAAAAGCTCACGGGCTTACCGATACTTTTTATAACAAGGTGTTTAGGCCTATACACGGTAAAGATGCTTGGAGTGTCATACCGATGTTGTTAAGACCAAAAAGCAAAGGTAAATTTTTTTTTCTTATCAAAGATCGCATACTGTCTCGAGATTTAGAGAATTTTATTTTTATATCTACGAGGGTTGTCTGAAAAGTTTCCGACCTAACAAAGATGCTAGACATTTTTTCTTCAAATTAATTTTTATTTTTCTACATAAGTCTCATACTTCTACATACTTCTCCCAGCGATGCTCCCATCTCTTCAACCCATCCAAATAGTACTCGGCGTCTTTTTCTGCAAAATAGTTGTTTACGAAGGTGATGGTCTCCTCATTCGACGAAAATCTCTGTTCTCCGAGCGCAACTTTTAGCTTAGGAAACAAAAAAAGTCGCTTGGGGCTAGATCTGGTGAGTAAGGAGGGTGGTCAAGCAGTTCAAACCGTAATTCGACTAACACAAATTATTGTCAAACAACAACTGCGCGTCCAAAATGGCTGAAATTTTAGTGGGTACCTTTCAAAGCATGCGAAAACACATTCCCCAACTTTTGTTTACGAGTGCTGCCATCTTCATGTTGAGGTCGGAAACTTTTCAGACAACCCTCGTAATCTTAATTGCTAACAGGGTAACGAGAAATTTTAAAACAGAGATGGAATACCAAAATCCAAGAAACGCAAATATTATGGTTAGTTAACTGAACATATTTCCATAAAAATTTCCAAAAATAACTTGGTATCACTTTTTTTTTCTTGTTCAACTTCCCTACATAATAGTATGCTGCTTTTTCGAACAAAAATATTTTAGAAATATTCTAATTTGGGTAGCAAAGTAGTTCCTTTAAAAGGTTACTGCCTTCCATGTCAACGTATCTCATCCTGAATGGTAACTAGGTTATGTAAGGACTCCTGTAAAGAATTCCTTTTTCCACCTCAACCTACTTCAGATCTGTTGTGGTAGTACTTTTTACTCTATAGTATCTCATTAAACTGTACGTACAGTGATTCCCCTTCGTAGCTTCTAGCAGTGGACTTTTCTTCGTCTATAGCAATAAATCTGTCTCCACATTAGCAAAGAGTGTGTTAGATGTATCCTCTTCATCCTGACAGATTCACAGATGCAATGGGACTCACGCAATTGTTAGTTTGTTTCTGTAGCCAACTTCTACCAAGGCTTCTATGCAGTCTTATGCTGTAGTGTAGTTGCCTTTTTACTGCCGCTTGACTGTGTAAAACTATAGCAATAGTTCCTTGTACACTTTGCCAATTGATTTTAATGGTCCAGCAGTGAATTGTAGCTATCTCTGCTGGACACTGTGGCATACTGCTCTTCTTACTCTTCTTCTTTAATCTTCTTTTGCCATGAATAGACCAGCTTCCGCTCATTCTTCGGCTTCTGAGTTGTCTGTATCGTAAACAAGTTCTTCTTGGATAGGCGGTCGATTTTTCCAAGTTTGTCTCTGATCGTTGGTTTAAAGATTTTCCCAAATCTATAGTAGATTGGATTGCATTCCGAATGCAATCGAGATATTTAGTTGTTAAATTTTACTTTATTATCATCTGAAATCATATTTTATTTAATGTTTCTTTTAGGTTTTATTAAACTTCGTAATAATAATCCTTTCGATGCTCCCCTGATATACCCAAACTATTTTTTGGAAGAAGAAGACATGAAAACTCTAATAGAAGGAGTAAAAATAGCAGTGGCATTAAGTAAAACTCCAGCATTTAAAACCTATGATAGTAGGTTTGTAGAATTTCCAGATTGTGCACACTTTAAAATACATTCAGACAAATATTATGAATGTATGATCAGACTATATTCAGTTACCATTTACCATCCTGTCGGTAAGTAGCATCAATTTTTATTTTTCAAATAAAATCACAAAAAATTTAGATTGTAGGTACAATAAAAAATAGTTCAATAATTATGTTGTTTTCATAGTTAGGAAAGAATTTGACAAGAAATTTTTTAGGTACTTGTAAGATGGGACCCTATTGGGATCGAGATGCTGTGGTAGATCCCCAGCTGCGGGTCTATGGAATCAAAGGTTTGAGGGTAATTGACGCTTCTATTATGCCTAATATGGTAAGTGGTAATACGAATGCCCCCGTCATTATGATTGGTGAAAAGGGTTCGGATATGATTAAAGAATTTTGGACGAAAACGGCCAACATTGGCAAAAATTTATACGGTGCTTAACAATAACCTACAACCAAAATGTAGGTTGGACTCAATTTATTCCAAAGAATTTTAATTTATTTTTTTATATCGCCTTTTATATGATAAGACAATAAATATATATAAACTAAAACATTTTGTTATCCTTCCTGTTATACTTCCTTAAGAATTTGTTAACCATACGCAATGCATGTTTTCAGAGAATCAATTTGGTTTTAGATCAAAGAGATCTACTGAAGATACTGTTACTTAACTAATATTTATCAATTATTAGATAACAGTAGGTGTGTAATAGGAATATTTTTGGACTTGGCTTTCGATGGTGTTAATCATAAAAAATTGTAGAGCAGTATGGAGAGCCTGGAAATAAGGGAAACAGCGATCGATCTTTTTAACTCATATCTAACAGAGTACAGTATATACAAATTGATGAGGAAATTAGTAAAGAGCAGCCAGTACAAATTGGAGTACCACAGGGCACAGTGCTTGGTCCAGTGTTATTCCTAATTTATATAAATTCTTTTCTCTTACTTGGGTTTAACGCGAGCATTTCTTTATTTACAGATGATACAGTCATCTTTTCAGAGAATACTTGGGGAGAAGCAAAGGAACATGGTTGATTTAAAAAATTATTAAAACTTGGTTTGATGACATGTCCTTAAATTTAAATCTTTCAAAAACTAACCTAATAAGATTGTCCTGAAATAAAAGTAATATAGAGGTAGATTTCAATCTAACAAGAAAGGTGAATAATTTATATAATATTGAAAAAACTCCCTTTTTAGGCGCAGAAATCGATCAACACCTTAATGGGACATAAAAATGTTAAAAAAGTATCTTTAAAAACTTAAGCAGGTTTTACCTTGAAAAAATCTGAAAATAGTTCACTTATAGAATCCCATATTAAATATTTCTGTCTGGGGAGGACTATACAAATGTCACGCTGCAAATTTAGAAATTATACAAAAAATTTTTTTAAAGATAATGTACTCCAAAAAAAGGACTTACCCTACGAAAGTTTAATTCCATGAAACTCCTATTTTCAATATTAAAAAATTACATTTATGCAGAACTTTATGTTTTCAAAAAAGAAATATTAGCTTATTAAATTTCATAAATCATCAGCGTAATAGTAGATATAAAAAGAAATCTGAAGTTGAGACTGTAAAAACTACAAAATCATTAGGACAAAGATCTTGCTACTTTATCGCTCCAAGAATTTATTCACATTTCCTTCATGCAATTAAAATACTAAATAGTTATGGTCTTTATAAAATAAAATTGAAAACTTAGCTCTAGTTCTTCTTCTCAGACTCAGACTTCTCATACTTGTCTGGGAAGGATTTAATAAAAATGTACGCAATTCTGATGTAGTGAAATATTTATATTATACTAGTCATGATTTGTTTCTGTAAGTGAATTTTAAAATATGTACGAGTGTCTAAATGGTAAAATTTTATATTTATGTAAGAATCATACCATCTCGTATAGAAAACATTTTCATAAAAGATATGTACGTTACTAGTATAGTAGGTAAGTACACTTTTAAGGTGCGTCCTCACTGATGCGTCGCGCCGTGCAGCGCTAGACGTTCGCGAATGTTCACAAGCATATTGCTTGCAGAACGTCTAAACTGCTGCAACATTTAGTAGTTCGTTTGTGTTTGCGAAGGATCCAGTTTTGTCCCGCGCAGTTTCATATTTAGTTTTAAAATTTTGTCATGATTCCAGTCACCCATAATTTTTAACTTTAATAATTTATATTAATAATTTTAAATAAAACTGCAATATACACTAAAACACTGTGGAAACTACGAGCGCGTCAAAATAAAGTACGCCAAAACAAACAGACGTCCACACTGAACAACGTTCATCGTGCACTTTTCTTTGATGTACCGACTCCTGGCGGATCGTGTTTGTTCGCGCGCAGTTTACTGTCCACATCAACTAAAAAGTCAATGTTTGGCACGGCACGGCGCTGCGCGGCGCATCAGTGAGGACGCACCTTAAGTTAATGTTTGTTGATGTTTACGTACAAGGTAAGCCAAGTTCGCAATTCTAAACGAGTGTGTATCATGAGACGTATATACAACATTTTTATTTCATACTGTACCCAAAAATACAAAAGAACAGTGAAAAAATAAAATTTTAATATATTTATTGGAGTTTGCTACATTTTCACGAGACTGCTGAAAAAAAAGACTAGACTTTTGACTGTTTTCGACTTTGACACGCTTGCCAAGGGTTGGCAAGTATCCAAAAGCGCCAAGCTCTACAAACGCTTGTGTGTCATTTACACCCTTGCGAGTGCGTTTACGTAGGTGTATTTTAGAAGGGCAAACATCGCAACTATATTTTTATCTTTATAATTTATTTCCTTCGGAATCCAAATACACGGTTCCTTTTGATATAACTAGTGAAAATTCATACTTTCTTCATTTGTCAAAACTACCCATATTTATTCACGGTCGTATACAGAACAGTTTAAACTCTTGAACAACATTGTTTCTTTACAGCTTTCTCCATAACTGAGATTTAATATTAGTCTAATTATGCGTTTCCGACATTTAAATACAGGTTCCCAGTTTGTCGAAATTTCCCAAGCAATTATATTAAATATGTGGCTGAAAGCATTTGCGTCATACATATTTAACAAACCTGCTTCATTTAAAACATTTTTTATTTGTAAAATTGCATAAAATGCTTTATTTAGTTGAGAACACACTTGATCTACATGTGAAGTGAACTTTAAATCTGAATCAACATAAGTGCTTAATAACTTTACCAGTACTTTTAAGTTGCAATGATGGCTCCATATTCTGAGGATTATTAGACAAATGAAAGTGAATCAACTCAGTTTTATCTTCATTCTTAATAAGTCTGCTTATTCTACACCAACTCTTAAACTGTTGTATAGTAGTTTTTATCTATTTGAGTAAGTCCTCTGCAGTAGTGGATGTCACTGTAATTGTCGTATCGTCTGCGAACATGATCACTTGACCATGAGTAAGTAGGAAGATAGTTTATATGTAAGTTTGAGTCTCCTATCAAACTTAGTTATTAATTTGGTTATCCGATACTCATGGTTACAATCATTACAAACAATATATGACGTTTTATTTATTTAAAGAATTGTGTCAATTATAGAGAGTTGTTTTTGTATAATTGAATTATAGTTAGTATATCGACATTTGTGTAGATTCAGGTATGTTAACATTGTTTATTAATGAATTCAAATGCTGTAAATACTTTTATTTAATTACAGTTGATTACTGCATCACACGTGTTTGAGAGTGATTATCCTCCAAAAACCAAAATATTATAAGTTTCTGATCCCGAAACTTATAAATCTACACAAATTAAGATGACAGAGGTGAAGGCCAGATTTCATTTTGTAGCGGAAGCTACAGATTCCAGATCAATAGTTGTTAAGGTGAAAACGATTCAGTTGGTAGGACAAACAGAAATCTTTCAATTTCCTCAAGAATTGCAAACAAGTTCAGAGCATGTGGAGTTGTTTAAGGTGTCCGTGGTGAAAGGAGTTGTAAAAACTTTGAAGAGTCGCAATAAATTCCGCAATATTGTAGTCACATTAACAGAAGAGTTACAGGGAGTTTATTTAGATTATGAAGGTAATGTTGTATTTCATGAGTATTATTTAGAGGAGATTCAAACTAATCATTCTTCCAATCATTTAAGTAACCCACCCAATTCACTCCCACATAATAAACCAATTCATTCAATTTCAAAATGTATGATAATTGAGAAGTTTAATGGGGAAAAATCTAATGGAAAAACATGGTTAAATTTATTTATTTCAGAATGTAAACGTTTAGATATTCATGAAAGTAAATATGCAGAAGTATTAAGGTTATTTTTAGAGGGTTCAGCTTTAGAGTGGTACTTAAATTTTCTAAAAATTAATGCATTGTCCTACCCATGGGAATTTTGGAATAACTCGTTTACGGATACTTTTGCTCAATTTTCTTGGTCAGATATTGAATATGCTTATGAGTTTAAATATTTAAGTGGATCATATTTAAGTTTTGCTTTAAAAAAAGAAGTCTTTTAATTGATATTGATCCAGGGTTAACTATTAATTCACAGATAAATTTAATAATAATAGCCTTACCACAATTTATTACGTATAAATTTTTAAAAAAAGATTTTGAAAACATTGATGATTTAATGTCAAAACTTAGACAACTTGAACATAAATTTAGCAGTAAACAAAATAAAGAATTAATAAAAAAAGGATGCTCATGTTGTGAAAAGTTAGGTTTTAAAAATAGGTACCATCCGGAGGGATGTAAGTTTGAGTCTCCTATCAAACTTAGTTATTAATTTGGTTATCCGATACTCATGGTTACAATCATTACAAACAATATATGACGTTTTATTTATTTAAAGAATTGTGTCAATTATAGAGAGTTGTTTTTGTATAATTGAATTATAGTTAGTATATCGACATTTGTGTAGATTCAGGTATGTTAACATTGTTTATTAATGAATTCAAATGCTGTAAATACTTTTATTTAATTACAGTTGATTACTGCATCACACGTGTTTGAGAGTGATTATCCTCCAAAAACCAAAATATTATAAGTTTCTGATCCCGAAACTTATATATATATATAATAAAAATATTAGTGGTCCCAGAACAGACCCCTGAGGGACACCAAGTGATATGCTAAATTTTTGTGATAGCTCATTTTCCACTCGAACCAATAGGGAGCGGTTTTCCAGATAGGAAAATATCCAATTAAGCATCGGAGCCCTAACTCCTAAGGACTGCAGTTTTTGGCAGACAACATTAAAATCTATGCAGTCAAATGCTTTTTTTAAGTCAAATAACAAAGAAACCATCATATTTTCTCTATCAAGCATGAAGCAGTTTCAGTACTTTTTGTTTTTCTAAAACCATGTTGAGCTGCAGTTAGTATGTTATATTTTGTAATGTAATCCAAAAGGATTTCATAAACTGCCTTTTCTAAAATTTTAAAAAATGCTGTGAGTAGAAAAATCTGTCAATAATTCTCTATTATATGAGAGTCTCCCTTATGTTCCAAATGGCCCTACCTTTATTGGAAGATAAATTTATTTTTTGCATATAAAAGTCAGATTTTGCTTGCTTCATATTATCTAGAAATTCAATATAAGCATCATTAACATTTGTAATACTAAAAAAATTGTACCAAGTTATACAAATAGACTATTTTTTATATTACGCAGATGTAATTTAATATCTTTAATTTTCTATTGCGCATTTAAATGTAATATTTTTGTTTTTAAACCTTTATTAAAATATTTGTTATTGCCACGTACTAATTAAATAAATTAAATAATTAAATAAAGACAGGAATACATTCAGTTTAAAATTATTAAAAGATTATTAAGATTTTGACTGTAAAAGATAATTTTATAAATAATTTGTAAAAGTTTGTTTTTAAAAAAGTGTTTAAAGTTTGAACAAACATAATTGCCATTCTATTTTGTTAAGTAAAAATTTAAATTCGTCTAAATTTGAAGGTCGTGTGTCACGAATGGTGAAACTATCAGTTACTATAGGTAAATTTTTGTTAAAAAAAGTGTCATGAATATTGAACACATGTCCAGAATGATCTCCCAAGTTGACGTCTACCACGTTGCAATCAAAATAATTCTTGGGTATGTTTGTAACTAAATAGTCAATTGTACTTGAACTTGTTTTACCGTTTTTGTCAGTAAAAACTCTGGTGGGTACAGTTGTAGTTATTGCTAGATTAAAAGATTCCAGTAGATCGCTAAACGCTTTAAATTAATATGATTCGGCTCTATCGTAATGAACATTAAAATCTCCACAAAAAATAATATAATAACGAGAACATATTGTAAAACATAATGTAAGTAATCTATGAAATAACAGAAGTCTCCTGTACCTGGTCTTTACAAGTTGATAACTATAATTGTTTTACTTTCAGTTTCAATCTTAACGGAATTTACCTCTATGTGATACTCAATTGATAATTCAGCAATATATGAAATTGCTACAGAATGAATTTGATTATCATGAATTTGATTATGGTTGTTTGTTTTGGGTTGCTTGCGTTTATGTGCTTGCCAGAGCTTGGCAAGCGTCCAGAAGTGCCAAACTTTCAGTGCTTCTGTGTTATTTACATGTTTGCGAGTGCTTGCTTTAATCGTAAACGGTTAAACAACAATGAACACAGGTCAAAGTGAAAATACGTCACAAACTTCCTTTGATTTGTCCGAAATCCGAACATCGGCTCCGATCGACCAGTGCTGACAGGTTCACACAGTTTACACGCTTGGGTTTATGAATGCTTGCGAAGCCTTGACAAGCATGTAAAAGTACCATATTATAGGTATTAAGTCAGTAATAGACAAAATTGAAAATATTTACTATAAAATCAATCAGATTCGAGAAGCAATAAACAAAATAAAAGTACATTATACAAAAAAATATTTTTCTACGATCACAATCCAAAGTAGTCTTTTGCACGTTCAAATCTAACTACAAAGTTGATGTTATTTTTAAGAAATTTATTGTTGAGATAGCTTTTAGAACAGAAAACACTTTATCTAATTTAATTAACACTAAAGATATAATACCACTTTTACATAAATAAGGAGTATACAAATTATCTTGCTCTGATTGTAATGCTGTTTACATTGGTCAATGTGGAAGTTAAGAACTCACCTTCATCCTTTGTTAATCATATTTTAGAAGAGAATCATTTGTTTGATTCCAATAATGTTAAATTACTTCATAATTGTAATAAGGGCTTTAGATTGAATTTGCTTGAACTCCTTGAAATTAGATCGGCTATTGTTGATAAATCTCTTAATTGTTTAAACGAACAGATTCAGTCTAATGAAAATTATTTGATATTGAACATTCCACTCTGATTGATTATATTTTTTGTAACTATTTACTTCTGCTTTAGGTTAGTTTTATTTGACTTTTCTTCTTTCTATGTCGGACTCTGTTTACTTGTTAATGAGTTCTACAATGTTTATAACTCACTTAATGTGTGCATACAGTGTTATTTTTATCCTTCAATTTTCATTACATATTTCACTTTGATATTATACAATATATAATTTAACAATATTTTCATATTTTAACATTTAGTTTCTTTGGTTTAGATATCTATATGTTTCCAATGAACTTTCACTATAGTTGGCAACATTCCCTCAGTTGGTAACTTGTGTTCCGGTGTTTTATTTCCGCACCTCTCCTTACATGTGCTGGTTACTTTGAACGTCCATTCTTCAGTAGAGTGATTTGTATCTCAGTCGATTTACTGTTAAGTGATATGAATTATGACGTTTTTCCACTTTCTCTTTATACTCATTTTTATGAGTTTATTTCTTCTGTTTATTTCCACCAATAATTCGGTACCTTACGGTCACTGGTTTTGGAGATTGATCTCCTTGTTTTGGAGAACTCTCTATAAGCCTGTCTATAGAATGTTGATACCTGGATTCATTCTAAAATATTTACTACTCTACGCCAAATTTTCTTATTTTCACACATCAACTTCCACATAGTTCGTTCCAATAATTAAACTAGATTATTAACTTTCTTTTTCAACCTCTTTTATTACATTAACTTCCAATTTCACAATAAAATAATCCCCTTTTTTAATCATAATATCTGTTATAAATTGTTTAAACGCTGCAGTCTGCACATAGAGGTGAGTCTCCACATTTTATTATATATTATAATATTTGTTTATATTTTGACATTGATTCTGTTTGTTCTATAAATGTTAAAATACTATATTAACTGTTATACTATCATTTTCTATTACATGTTAGATTTTATCTTATATGATTTGACTTTTGTATATGTTATATTTTGTCTTTTATATATTTGACTTATATATATTTCTTCTCTCTGACATATTGTGTTCTTCTCTTAAAGCCTGAAGATGGTCTTGTGACCGAAACATGTCGCTGTTGTAATATTTCATTTAATTACATACTGTGGGTTGACTTTGAGTTTTATTGCTACTATTCGTACTATCCACATTTGAGTTATGGATAACCTCTACAATTAAAGTTTACTTTGTCACTTGCTTATTTTTTTTTAAATAAATTAAAGAATGACAGTCATGAATAGAGATCAGCAGTTTTTTAAAACATTGTACACCTACCTGAATATTTTAGTTCAATATCTGATATATTTTAAAACACTAACACCCATTTTTTTTATAAACGATAAACATATTATACTATGTCACTGTGGGACACAAACAACAATATATCCACTTAACGCCATTCTGATTTATATAAAAAAACTTTAATAAATAAACAAACTCTAAAACATTATAATAATCGCAAAATACAACACTCAATAAAAAAATAATAATGAATGTTGACAGAGAAACTTTGGTTAGGTTTGCGCTTTGAAGTAGGCAACACAAAATACTTCCGTAAATATAAACTAATAGTTATTTTATAAGTTTCTAGACTAACCTGAATACTTTAGATCAATATCTAATATTTAAAAAAATTTAATATTATAGAAATAATGATCAAGTAATATTACATAATTTCTGTATATAAATATCAATTTAAATATAAATAGGCAACACAACATACACCAACCCATAGAATTTAGAAGTTTAAGGCAAATTGGCCGCGCTTGTCAAACATTCAAAGACTTCAAAAAACTCTGTAAAGGGTTTTTAAATTCAGTTATTGATTGTCTACTTATTTCATAACTGTATTTTTGGTTATAAAAGCTAACCTAACCTAAAAGCTAAAAAATGGATAGTGATAGTGAATATTCCAATACACCTCCAGATATTGCTGAGGCTGCAAGAAATATAATATTAAAAAATGTTGATAAGGGAAGCAAAAAAGAGAATTTCTCTTACTGATATTAAATCATTTCATTATACTCCTGCACGCTACTGATTGAGTTTTGATTTATTTTGTTATAATTCCGAAATTTTAAACATATTAATTTATCTAAAAAGTGCAAATTTAGCAGAAATTTTATGATTTAATTTTAAATTATTACATTCGCATTTAGACTGTAACAAAATGTGCTATAACTATTTCGGATAATGGAGTGCAAATTTTGATAAGATTAGAATATACATTACATACATATGTGGTAACCAGAAATAATAGCTGCATATTTCTTAATTTTTTAAATAAGACATACAGATTTAAAATGGAATCCTTGACCCAACAAATGAATATGTTTTCTATGACAAGAATGGCTCTCACTCTTGGTCCTAGTTTAGGATTTCTCATGTACCTTCATTCCAGCATTTTAAACACAAGACCTGATATAATGGATACATCTCATAGAGTTCAGGATGTCCCACTCTATCAAATTAATGACACGTATGATTTTGTGATAGTTGGCGGAGGAAGTGCAGGAACCGTTTTGGCGAACAGGTAATTATTTTACTCATTTTTTAATAGGTCATATCTAAAAAAATCAACAAAGGAAGTAACTTTTTATGATATTTTAGCTAAAGTAATTGAACTTATTAGAGCTTTGTTTGACTACAAATTAAAAAAAGGAACGAAACTATAATAAACTAGTGCTAGTTATTAAATTTTCTGTGCCGTCCATCTTCATCGCGATGGATAAAAATATCAAAAACAGCAAAATAGGCAACAAGTATTCCAGAATAAAATAAATTAATTTATGTTCTAATTAAATTTGTATCACGACCTTGAAAAAAAATAGTATGTATTATAAGGTAAACGGAGTAGAAGACTCTTTTTGTGTTTCGTCATCATTGCAGCTTCAGACTCCTCAATATGAACCATTATGTCGATGATAATTATTAAAAAGTATTTTGTAAATATCTGTTTTATTTATTGATGATATAAAACTTTTCATAGCACTAATTATTTTACAGATTGAGTGAAAATCCGAACTGGAACATTTTACTTCTCGAAGCTGGACCTGATGAAGTAGTATTAACGGATTTGCCGATAATGTTTCCCGTTTTACAACTAACTCCTTTTGATTGGCAGTATCGAACAGAGCCTGGAGAGAACTATTGTTTGGGTTTACACGATAAAAGGTGTAATTGGCCAAGAGGGCGAGTTCTTGGAGGTAGTTCAGTATTAAATGCGATGCTGTATGTCAGAGGCAATAAAAAAGACTATGACAGGTAATGCAATCAATTTCATACAGGTAATGCACTTTAAATAAAAACCAATTAAAAAAAAACGCATACTTTTTTGTTCAAATGGAGTTTTCTTTAAGTAACTCAGGTGAGTTTAGAAGTAAATCGACAGACTTATCGCGAAAATAATCTGCACTGGTGTAAGATTATCACGTCATTTAAAATAAATACAGACGTAATTACTGACAGTGAATCGATCATTTTTGACAAATATTTTTCAAAAATTATCGATAATTTTCAGTGCACTAGTTCAATTAGTTACAACTGAAAATGCTCTGTTTCACACAAAATGTGAAATAAATTATATGGGTGAAGTCTAGCTCCTACCGTAGAATTACGACAACCAACGCATTTGGCAACAGCGCATAAAAATACACTGTGAATTCAATCTCGACGATCAAGTTGTATGTAAAATTTAACGCCCGCGCATGATAATACATACATTCAAATACGGGGGAACCATGATAATTAGTGGTTGATAAAAAACATTTTAAAGTTAATTTAAATAAAAATAAAAATATAATATGTAATAAAATATTATTTAAATACTAGCATATACTTAATATATGTTCCTAGTGTGCTAAAAATTAAGTATAAAGGAGTTTTTAACGAAAATTCTGATATTTCCTTTGGAACTGGTGGGTAAATGAAGATGTCCATGAATTTCCTTTTATCTAGTGCTGCTGAACTAGGATGAAAAATTTTATTGTACTATAATTGTTTAAATATACCGCCCAGCCTCAGACCGTTTCCTACTTGTAAGAAAGATAATATCATTGTCACATTCACTGAAGTGTATTAAATATTCTACAGTTTTATTTAATTCAGAAATATAATTGTACAAATACAATTCAGAAATAGGCACGTTGCGGGAAATAATTGAATGAAGTAACTTCAATATGTTAATCTGACCATGCTAGTTGTAGTTAAACAGCTGTTATTGGTTTTAAAAATTTATTTTTTAAATAAAACGTGACAGTTTTGTTAAAAAAAGTTTCATTTTTTATGTTCCTAGACATATAGCTTCAATTTATTTTGTAAGTATCCGAATTTGCATTAAAAATTCGCTTATAATCCATTTTTAGCCGACTCGGAACGTTTGTAAGTAACTTTTGAATATACCAGATGAAAGAGAATTGTTATTTCCACCTTGGTGCGGAATTTCATTAATGGACATCTTCATTTATATACCCACCAGCTCCAATGGAAGATTCAATACCATTTTTTGTTTCCGACTCTATTAGTATTATATAAATATTAATACTAAGACTTATTATGATTTTACCGTTTTGGAGCCAGGAGCCCACTTCTCCCACGTAAGTAAATTTCGGATATAAATTGGAATGAACCCCTAAAAATATCAGTGCTGGATATCACAAATGGTACCTTGAGATTCTAGCATTTCATTTAATTTCAAACTATGGCTTGTCCAATATAACTATAAGTGCATGTCATCAGAGTGAACAAATCGCTCTGTTCGTTTGACTTTCTTCGTTCGTTTGTTACTGTCAATCAGTATCTTGTTTCACTGTAAATTTGGTAAAAATTGAAATTCGGTGGCCGCATTTTCTGCTCTTATCTGTCCATTCATTTTACCACACCTACTTTTTAAATGTTTTATTTCGGAATGTCGACAATTATTTTGTTGTTTAAAGTTCTTAATAAGATGAACTTCCACATATTAAGGGTTGATACAATAAATTTCACCAATATTGTATATACGGCATAACGCGAATTTAAATGAAGCAAATATTAAAAAACAATAGAAATAGAATAGGGAATTTGATAATCATTTTTTTTAGGTACAGAGACCTAGGAAATATAGGATGGGGCTACGATGACGTTCTACCATATTTTAAAAAATCAGAAAACATGACGATTCCAGGATTAAGAGATGATAAATATCACGGAAAAGACGGCTACTTGACAGTTGAAAATTACAGGTAACATATTACAGGTATTTTTATTTTTATACCTATTAAAGTTGCAGTTTCAAATAGATACACTAATACACGTTGGTACTGTTGTTTGATTTAACTCTTTTAACACAAAGGAGAAATGTCACAGCTTGTAGGTTAGTGGCGGCCAGTACATAAGCGCTGTAGTGCTGCAGAATCTCCCAAAAATCTTCTAATTAACTAAAATATTTTATTTTGTTAAATATGAAATGTATAATATATTTTGTAAGGAATCTGAAACAGACCTATCACGAAACTTCTACTACTACTACTACTACTACTAGAAAAATACAAGTTAGAAGTTAATCCCAAAAAGACCAATAAACGAGGGTTGTCTGAAAAGTTTTTATGAAAATGGAAAAAATCGAGTATCGAACTGTCATTCAATATTTGTTTTTGAAAGCCACCATTATTTACCACCGTGAAATTTTGGTCTGCTGAATTTAAACGTAGCCGTACCAGTTTGGGTAACGATGAACGTTTAGGACGTCCAAAAACTGCAACCACTGACGATAATATCGCTCAAGTTTACCAAATGGTGCTAGACAATCGTCGAATTAAAATGAGAGAGATAGCAGAGACCATAAACATGTCCAAAGAACGTGTTTGTCACATATTGAATCAAGATTTAGGCGTGAGAAAGCTGTCCGCGCATTGGGTGCCGCGTTTGCTCACTTTGGACCAAAAACGTGTTGGGGAATGAACATTTCCAACTCTCTGTTGGCGCAGTTTAGGCGCAATAAATCAGAGTTTTGGCGCTGATTAATTACTGTAGATGAAACTTGGATACACTATTATACTCCAGAAACAATAACACAGTCAAAACAATGGACTGCGAAGGGGAAATCGGCTCCAAAAAAAGCAAAGGTTGTTCCTTCGGCTGGGAAAGTGATGGCAACTTTTTTCTGAGATAGTCATGGAATTATCTTAATCGATTATCTTCAAAAAGGAAAATAACGTAGAATAGAGTTGATTTATAAGAAATAATTTATTAGGAAAGTAGTGCCTAGAGTTTCTTATTTTTTGCGAACCGAAAATAACTTCGAACAGACTATGCCATTGAAATGCCATATGAAATATTTATTATATCTAATATAAATATTCAGATATTTACGTTAACCTACAACGTAAAAAAAAAACTGAAAGAAAACTGCAACACTATTCTTTTAAATTACTGTACGACATAAAATAAAATATTATTCAAGCTATTCAACGGTAGGCAGCCAGTTTAACAAACCCGATTCTCAATATAGTGATATTTATGGTGACAGCGTTGCCAGTTTGAGAAAATTATCATATTGTCTAATCATTATTATATATATATTTAACACAATATCACCGCTTTTTGCATTCAATAATTATTTTTCATAAACTTATATAGAGACGTATACGTCATTTGTTATTCAGAAATTAAATTTAAGGATTTAATCTAACAAGAATCTGAATATTTTTAACATTTAATTATTTGAATTGATTGTACTAACCCTTACTTTTTGGAATTCCATCTTATTAAGAATAATAAAAAACTCTTCGTTTTAACAAAACTTCCAATATTTATTTAAAAAATTGCTTTTTTTTAGCGAAACGGCTGTCATTAAAGTTAAAAAAGCAATTTTTTAAATAAATATTGGAAGTTTTGTTAAAACGAAGAGTTTTTTATTATTCTTAACATTTATTTGCCTATACAATTACAAAATTACTTAATAATATTCCTGAAAGTTTGAACTAAAATATTTTAAAATTAT
The DNA here is from genome assembly GCA_035357415.1 of Ophraella communa. Classification (NCBI taxonomy): domain Eukaryota; kingdom Metazoa; phylum Arthropoda; class Insecta; order Coleoptera; family Chrysomelidae; genus Ophraella; species Ophraella communa. The sequence goes on along the minus strand of CM068980.1, from coordinate 126,037 downwards.
TAATAATATTTTCTATATAGACATAATATTTAATTATACATTTAAACACTCATTATCAGATTGCCTAGCTCTGATGATTAGTATTGACATGAAACATCTCATTGTTTTTTATTTGCTGTGCCTATTTTAAAAGAAATTATTAATAATATTACCAGTGGCGGCTCGTAAGTTCTGAAAGAGAGTGGACAAAAGTAAAATCTTACCTATTTTTACATAAAATCCACTCGTGTGTAACAATGAATTGTGAGTTTGATAACTACTTGCGCAAATGCGTTTATTTGAAGATCAGGAATCGGTCATCCTCTTTCCTTAATTAAGGTTATTATTAAGAGATAGCAAAGTTTTAAAAAAGTTTTCCATACAATTAATTTCTTTTTGTTATTATTATTAAACCTCGTAGTAGATTATATACACAACTAGATGCATAGCTATATATAGAAGTATTGCTATACATATGTAGCAAAAAAAAAGTTTATAGGCTATGTTCATTCTGGCTTAAAATCCCATGCTTTTTCTTATGGAGGTTTATTCCCCAATTTTTGGCTCTCTTGTTTGAACTGCGCACGTGTGCATTTTTCGGATGTGATGTCACATCATGTGATCCAACATGGCCGCCGCCGTCACGGGACAGCAATGTGTTCTATGTCGTTTTGACGTTTGTCGAACACGTCAAAAATCTCGTGTCTTAAAAACGTCACGTAAAAACACATTTCTAGTTTGGTGATTGAAAAAAATGGAAATGAGTAGACATATGAACAAACTGAATCTGTAATGACTAATTAATATTAATAATTAACAGATTAATTATTAATTAATATTAATATTAATAATAATATTAATATTAATTAATAGTATATTAACCCTTACGCTGTGGAAATCATAGTTATTTAGGATAAACAATAAACAACCCATTAATATATTCATTCCTCACCTTAAAAAATGAACTTTATTTGCCAATGAAAGTTTTGAGTAAACAGTCTTATGGACTTGCAGAATACCTCCTTATAGTGGAATATTATTATAGCGGCATGTCTTTTAAAAAATAAGGTTGTTGACGTTTTTTACGAAGCACAATCGACCTGAAGATACTAATTTTCTTAAAAAAAGAAGTTAGAAGAAGATTCAACAGAAAAGTTTAATTGTCGTATTTCTCACCTCATTTTTTATTCTCATGTCAGCTTCAGAACTTCTAAATTATCATTTCACATTTTCCTCTGTGAATGTTGTGAGAATGGGGTCCTGAACACTTTTTTTTAGTGTAAATATAGAAAGTAAAGGTGGAAAGAAGAAAGAATAATAAGCTTTTGCCTCTTAAATATTGTTCAAATTTGAAATATTTAATTTTAAAAATTTTACAGCGCCATCTAATAGGCAAAAGTAAAACTGATGATGACTCATACCGTGTAAAGATCAGTAAAGATTAGGTAAATTTGTATTTGAACGTTGGCAACGCTTAACCTTTTAGTATTGGTATTGACAGATGGTTGACATGTATTCAAATTTTATTATTGTCAATATTGACGAACAAGAATTTTAATCAGAGAATTTACGGCAAAAAAGATAAGGAAATGTACATGTTTTTAGTATGTCACGAAAGCATAAGCGTCACAGTGACAGTCATGTCATACCAACATCATGTCACCAAAAATTTAGTTATCTTTTAAAATGCAAATATCCAAAAAATATTAAAGTAAATTAAAATAAAAAATAATTTAACTTCAGGAAAGAATAAAATTAAAATTAAATTTTATTTTGGTGTCCACCATATGAGTCATCTCTTGGCGCCACATTTTTTTGTTTGAAATTGTACTTACATTTTAAAATATAATATTTTTATTATTATTGACTCCAAAATTATAATTATGTTTGATTACAGTCTAAAATTCACATAACTATTAACAAATTATGTTTAAATTGCTTTTTTTAGTGAGTGTTCAGTACCCCATTACAAATTTATTGTTATAAAGATAAATAATAAAAAGAAATGAGTTTAATTTCAAATCATATGTCATCCAGAAGAAAACACAAAGTCGATCCCACTAATAAATAATGTTTACAATATATGGAATAAGTTTTAATTTAATTTACGAAATTAAATTTATATTACAAACCTTTTGCATTTTGAGATACAATATGACAAGAAATTAAAAAATCCGTTATTACATATGCATATACTGATTAGAAAAAAATAATTTTATCGACAAAACAAGGAAAAAGAGACTAACTATATTGGCAACTGCGCTTTTTCGTGCTTGTTCAACCAGACAAATATTTTTGAATTAAAATATAGTTTCGTTATAAGCTACCGACATATACTTGGCACAAGTTGATACATATACGATCGCTAATGAAATACCTAGTGGGGAGGTACCAGCTTCTCAGGATAATTACTGCTCATGCAAATGAAATGTACTAAAGTAAATGAAAATAATTAAGTTGAAATGAGATAAAAAAACCTTATTTCCACCTGTAGTAGCGGCTTTGACCTTCCTTTTACAAGATTTTTTACATATTTCAATTATACGTAGAAGTAAAATTTGACAAGATAATTATAATTCATTTTATCGTATCGAGAGGCTCTCTGTTGTAAAATGTACTGCAAAAATCTGGAAACGATTTCCTAACCTATGGATCTTTTATTATGGAAATGCATAAATATGCACGTAAATTATATTATACAGGATATCCCAGGAATGAGAGACCAAAACTTGGGAATGAGTAGGTGGTGTTAAAATAATGTCAGTACTTGATATATTTTTTTTAACGGTCCTTTTTGTTGTTAAAAATACATTTTTATTTACAACTCCAAAACTATAACTTCTAACTTGATGAAAATTTGGTGGATTGTCAAGTACATCAATTCATTTATTTTGTTATACCAGAAAGTATATTAATGTTGACGAAAGTCAGAATCGGACTTGGCTCACCGGATAAAAGGTGAGAAATTCTAATAAGGTGACAAGGTAACTTTAAATACTGTCAATTTATTCTCCAACTATTTTTATAAAAAAATGTTCCTTTTGTCCAAATCGATAACTTAAGTTATTTCCGAGAAATATGTAATTTCGTAAGACACTTACACAGAGTAAGGGTTAGTACACTAAAAAAATCAGATTTGTAATAGTTATACTTTCAGATACTTTTCTAAACTTGTCGACTGGTTTTTAAACGCTGCTCAAGAACTGGGTTATGAAATAAGAGATATAAATGGCGAACAACAGACCGGTTTTACTTTGGCACCCGGTACTTTAAGGGATGGCCTAAGATGCAGTACTGCCAAAGCATTTATACGATCTGTTTCAAAAAGATCAAATCTTCACGTTAGCCTTCATTCCATGGTAAGTACGTTTTAATGATGAGTAAGATCATTTTTGTATTAGGGAAAATGTAAAACATATTATTTATAGGTGAAATAGCTGTAGTCGAAAAAATTGACCTTTACCCCCATGTCACACCTAAAAACCTCACGAAATAAATGGGAATAAAAAATGGCTACTGTTACTTTGTCGTGTGCGTAAATATTTTTGATAGCTTTGTTCGGGTTTACTTGATTACTGTTTTCAAACTGTCAGGATTCTGTGCACTAAAAAATCCTGTGTTCGGGTTTTTCTTGTACGGTTTTCGAACCGTTCTATAATTTTAGTTTGGTGTTCGGGTTTTATTTCTGACTGTTTTCGGACGATTTGAAAACTGTCAAATCAGTCCAAGGTTAAAAATAAGAATTTTTCGTGGACTAATTGACGCATGCGCTTGGTCATTTGTCAGTTATTGTTTGTAGTGTGCATTTTAAATTCAAATTATACTTGGTATTTTAATTTATTGAGTACCTATATTATTTATTGGCAGAATTCTCTTCAGATTCATCCTCATCTTTTTCATCATCAGATGGAGATGGTAGAAAATCTTTTTTTACCCGAATTATTACAGAAAAAAGTAAAAAATGAGAATTATGCCGAAGAAACAGTACCCCTATATAGTGATGAACAGTTTATCCAACATTTTAGGTTTTTGGACAAAATAATTTACTTTTTGTATCAGATATTAAAAAATAAGGCGTTCGGGTTTTTTCATTTGTTGATAGTTTTCAAACCGTACAAAAATAATCCTTGGATTTAGTCTACTGCACATCCAGTTGTGCGCAGTCAGCAAATCGTTCTCAAACCGTCCGAAAAACAAAACCCGAATAAAGCTATTGTTTGTTTATCTTGTCAGTATTTTTTGGGTTATATATAACTAAATACAGCTGTTGTTTAAAGTTAATTTTGTACAATAAAATAACAAGTAAGATGTTTTGAAAAAAACCAAATTTTATAGAATTTATTTAAATGCAAATGATAAAACGCTTTAAATATAACTCGATGTATCAAAATAATGACAGTTATAAGAGGAAAAAAATAAATTCTTATGAATACAGTAGGTACAACCATTTAAACTTTTTGGCACTATTTCTTTTCAAAATTCGAAGGTCATAATTAGAAAAGAAAGTATGTTATTGCTTGGTAGACAAGTGTGCATAATTGTTTGAGGTGTTTCTACTCGTAGTAGAAAAGAATGAGGTATAAAAAAATTAGTGTTTATTATTGTTCGTTGTTAGTGACGTCGGGGTAAAGGTCACTTTTTTCGACTGTACGCACCTACTATTTGATTAAGTATTAACATCGTATACAGATTTTTTATTAAGTTTTCAACAAAACTATAATAAAAAAACTGAACTATAATAAATTATAAACTACACAGGCTTTTAACGACTAACTGACACTATCCAGGGCCCGTTCACTCCCCACGCTTTGACAGGTCTGAGGTTTTAGTTAGGCAACGCATCACTGAAGGCGCTAGTATAGCAATATTCAAAATTGCCGCCACGAATTGTTTCCGTCCGTCAGCTGACCGGCCATAAAACAAGGAGTCAAGCCAGGAAAAACAATTTTAAATTTATATTGAAGTGTTTGATTTGTGGTCGTGTTTATTAGTACTACTATTATTATCGTTTTATTCCAGATAATAATTATGGTTCACCGTTGTTGTGTTCCTGATTGTAATTTAACCAGCAAAGATGTTAAAATGCATGTTTTACCCAAGGATCTTAAGGTAAGGTTTTATTTATTTTTATTATATATAAAATTAGGATTTATACAGAATGTTTTAGTCTTAAATATAAACATATTCATAAGCCTACAATTAACAACAATGATAAGCAAAAAAGAAATGCATTGTTATATGATTTTTTTTATACTTATGACTAAAACAATTTGTATAAATACAACTTTATAGTTAGACGTTGTTTTATTGAGTAAGTAATAATTTATATATATGTGCATTTCCACCTTTATTTGTCAGTATGTCAATAAAAATAATATAAGCTGCTTTGCTTTAATATTTTATTAACAAACTTATTAAATTTCAGCTACGAAAAGTCTGATGAAGGCCACAGCAATTCCAACAATTATTCCTGGTATGTTCAAATTTTTTATCTAAATTTTGGAGTTAAAAGTATTGGTTATTTCTTGTTATAACACAACTGAGGTTGTTTTGTTGTGCCATTATTGTTGTTATTGGTTTATCTGCCTGTAATTCCTAACAATTTCTTGTAATTTTAGAATGATCATCTTCAGAGGAAAGAGATTATGCCATCAACTTCCAGAAAGGTGCAAGAGAACAACAGTTATTGTCAGTGCCTTCTACTTTAAAAATAACAGGTAGAATAAATTGGAATATTGAGTAATTTTACTTTCCTTCAATGCAAACATCTTTTAAGTAATAATAGAATATACTTTAACATCCCTAATTGTTTAACATCAATCCTAGATGTAAATTTGACTGAAAATGTTATAAACTCTTTAAAACATATTGGAATGTAATATAAGTTGTAGCAATTGTGTTGCTCATTGGTAGTTGATGCAAACAAATAAATAAAAAAATTAATATTTGTTTATTTTTATTATATTAATCTCTAGTACCTATTTATTTTATACTTTTATAATTTACCTAACACTATGATGGCAAATTTGATGATTTTCAAATTCATAAAATTTTTGTTATTTTCGTGTTAGGTAAATTATAAAAGTATAAAAAGTATTTAAACTTAAATTCAGGAGGTATGCAACTAGCCGTACAAAAGTTTTAATTCGGCAACGCATCGCTCAAGGCGCTGATGTTCAATTTCGAATGCGCGGGAAAGAGGGAGTCGGCTATCTTTCCTTGAGATGATTTGTGACACTATCTTTATATTGGAAACTACTTAGACGATACTCGTGAAAGGTGGTGTGTATTTGAATATGTGGACGGCTAATTTATGGAATATTATCATTATTTCGAGAACCGTCGAGTTTTGAGGGTAATCCCGAAACAGGTTGTTATAACGTACATGGAGTTAAGGATAACGTCACCGGTGTGGGTGTAGTGACGTAATCGTTAATTTTTTTAAATAGAAATCGGTATAATGCGACACCTCATTTGAAGGAGAATTTAATTCTCTATTTAACGACATTACATTTGTAACTAGAATATTTTTTTAAGGGTACAAAAACATTTTTTTTTATTTAAATTTAACCAAATTACAATTAATTATTTAATTTATAACGTCCTTTAAAGTGACCAAATTATGCATAATAATTATTTTAAATTAAATGTTCCAAATGCAATCCATCGGTTCCTGCCATGACTTTCTGAAATAAATACTTAAAACAGCAAAAATAAGTAAAAATAATAATGGACACAAAAAGTTATCTCATAAACACTGAAACTTTTTGTCAAATGTTAAATCAAGCAAGTGATATTGGCATAGTTAGAATTTATTAATATTCAATGCCAAAAAATATATCTGTAAGCAAGAGACATTCCCTAGGAATAATTATCGGTTTCACAAAATTTCCTCTCCTTAAGTTTAAGCGTTTACCTCTGTAGCTGATATAACAATAACATATACACATACATACACATATACTCAACACATGTAACATAATGTTAGCTCACATAGGCTTAACAAGCGTTTATGCAAACGGCCCCTAATCTTTTTATACCATTTTTTTTTTAAGTTAGTATTACTATTACCAACCCTGTCGTTAATATGCACATCTCATGTTCTTAATGTGCCCAATGAATTTTATCAAGAAGTACAAAACAAATTTGTTGAACCAATCGGGTTTATCGAGCTAATTATTGAATAGCACTGCCTTACGAAAATAAGTAGATAGACTAACAGTCCTATCATCATTCTTGCTCATCTTCGTCCATGTATTAAAAGTAAATTTACGTAATCCTCATTTTTAATTTCTAAACAATCCTGTGTTCACAAAGAATATAAAGATATTTACCTGCCAATTTTTTACTATAATATTTATATCTCAAAAAGTACCATGATACGATGGCATGTTTAATCAAAAGCATTTTTTGATCAAATAACATTTTAGGTGGAGAAGATTTTAATCAATGCCGATTCTAAACAAACGTATGGGGTACAATTTACAAAATTTGGAACTAAAAGATCCGTTCGTATAGAAAGAGAAGTTATATTGAGTGCCGGAGCATTAGGATCACCTCAGCTTTTAATGTTATCTGGTATAGGGCCAAAAAAACATCTTCATGACGTTGGAATCGACGTTTTATATGATTCCCCAGGCGTGGGACAAAATTTACAGGTATTTTTCAACGAAGAACAATATACAATGTAACTTTTGAATAATATATATTGATATATGTCAATCTAACGATTGACAAACAGCTGCAATTGAACTAAAAAAGTTAAGTTCTTCAAAAGTTTCATTGTTTAATGTTTTTAATAAGATGGACTTCCACCGAGTAAGACTTAGTACAATACATTTTATTTTTCAACGCCCAATCTTTAACTTATCGGGTATGCTAAAAATTGTATTTAAAAAACTTTATATTACAGTGTACTATGCAAGCAAAACCATATACCTACTTTTCTATAATCTGAGACAGCGGGTCACCAGTATTTTCAGTATGTTGAGCTCACTTTGTAAGTAATGTAAGTCAACTTAAATGAAATTTAAGTTACACAGCTGTAATTAAAATGTAGCAGTATACGTTTAAGTAGCGATATTTGCCCATTCTTATTCTACATTTCCTGCAACTAGTTAATTGCAATGCTATTTAAGTTTTTATTGATTATCTGTGTTAAAACCTAAATATTATTACTTTGTAATTTTATTAGCAATGTAGAGTTGCATCCTTTGTTTTTGTATATTTACAATAATTTAGCACAGCAATATTTATACAGTATGATGCAAATGTATGAAAAAAATTAATTCTTTCAGAAACGGACGACTTTAAAAAAAAACTTAAAACACGTCAATTTTAATTTTTGAATAGCCATCAACTGCTATAGATGTGTTAGACATTACCTCATTAGTGATGGCGTAATGACGTCATCGACGATTTTTTAAATACAAACCGAGGTCATGTGACAGCTCATTTGAAAGGTCTCCTTACTGCCTTTGCAACAATGTAATCATTTGAATATTTGTTTCTACAGGGTTAACCTAAACTGTTGGTTTATTAATACAATTAACTTAGAATAAATGTTTACTTAAATATAATTAAATAACAACAAATGTTCAAATTGCCGACCTTCAGCAATGATACAACGAGAAAGGCAAGCAGTAAATTCTTTCCTAACGTTTTCAAGGACTTCAGATGTTATTTGTGCAATTTCCGTTCGGATTCGCTCCTTCAACTCTTCTATATTATTAGGTCGATTTTGATATATTCTGCTTTTTAAATATTCCCACAAAAAAAATCTAACGAAGTCAAATCTGGAGATCTTGGTGGCCATTCGATAGTCCCCCTTCTACCTATCCACCTTCCTGGGAAAACGTTATTAAGGTAATTTCGTACCTCAACGACATCGTGTGGGGGAGCCCCATCCTGTTGGTACCATAAATCATTTCTATTTGGAAATAGCTGATTCAGCTGTGACAACAGATAATTTTGAAGAAATTCCAGATAACTAGCAGTAGTTAGGTTTTCCTCAAAAAAATATGGCCCTACAACTTGATTGTTTATAATGCCGGCCCAAACATTCACCTTCTCAGAATATTGTGTCCTATACTCTTCCATCCAATGTGGATTTTCACTTTGCCCAATATCGACATGTCTGGCGATTTACGTGACCGTTCAGCATAAAAGACGCTTCATCTGAAAAAAGTAACTTTTGTATGAAACCCGGATCTCTGTGACATTGTTCCATAACGATTTCGCTTCTATCAAAGTCATCTAATAGCTCCTGGACCAGATGTAACCTTTCTAGAACTGGTATGAGGATTTTCTTGAAACGCCAGTACAACGTCCAGTTTTTTGGCTTCAGATACTGATGTTCTACCACTTCTCGTAAGATCTTTAACATGGCCCGTTTCTTTAATTTTTTTTTAATTTTACTTACTGTTGATTGAGTAATTGGATCGCGATTGGGGTATTTAGCATTAAATAAATTACGAACTTCTGCTTGAGTCCTCACTCGGTTTGTATTTAAAAAAATCGTCGATGACGTCATTACGCCATCACTAATGACGTACTGTCCAACACATCTATAGCAGTTGATGGCCATTTTTAAAAAGTCGTCTGTTTCTGAAATAATGAATTTATTCCATACATTTACATCATACTGTATGCACACTCCAGCTTAAACTAATTAAAGGTACTGATCCTTATCAAAGTTACTGTATGCACACTCCAGCTTAAACTAATTAAAGGTACTGATCCTTATCAAAGTTAAGAGTGCCAACTGCAAATAGATAAATTTTACAATTAACAACACAAAATATAAATTAAAAACAATAACGGAACCAATGTATGTCCTCGAAAAACGACCTTATCAATTTTGGTGTACATATCGCATTGTTTACTTTCAGTTTTGGTAATCTTTTATCAAAATTCCAATATTTTTATTTGCTTTATAATCGATTGTTATAGAAATTGTTGGCAAAAAGAAAGTTGTAAAGATTAAATAGTAAAAATAAATTAGAAAGAGATCACTTGCCACAGGATCTGGGTTCCATGGGAAGGTAGATAGTCAGTGTTTTCCTACATTTGTGTAAAGAATCCATTATTGATATCAGAAAAATGTAGAAAATACACAGCCACTCATCGAAAACAACTTTAGTTTATCATTCTGACGTTTCTCGATCATCAAACGGATTGATTGCTACACGTCCTGCCCCGTTTTTTTCCTACTCTTTCTTCTTATAACTTTTTCCTCTTGGTTTCATTCTCAAGACGAAACTGTCGATTGTTGTTTGGTTTCAGTAATAATATTTATTGTCAATATTATCTCTTAGTGCTTGATACCTTCCCTTTAGTAACAATGTTGAATATTAGTTTTCAGTTTATTCATCAAACGTAACCAAATTGCACCAGTTGTCAGTTTTTAGTCTTCAGTTAACAGACAATTGACAAAATGGCCGATATTTACTTTAAACTGATTTTATTTTACAGGATCACATATCGATAGGAGGAGTAACTTATTTATTCGACAGACCCCAAAATTACGGAGACGAACCTATGAGTTTTCATCTCCCGAAAATATTTTCGACAGAAACTGTAAATATGTTTGCGAAAGGACATGGTCCGATTTATTGGCTACCCGTATGCGAAGTAAGCAATTACTAGTTTTTAAAATTTAGTTACCCTGTACTTGAGCATGATATATTAAAAATTAAACTGCGCCACAATTTTAGAAAATGCGTAGGAAAGAAATGGAAATTTATTTTATTTATGGAACTTTATCAAAAATTAAATTTAATACTATCATTGCAGACAGTTTTGGATAATAACAAACCATAAAAAAATAAGACAGGTATAAATAGGGTGTTTAACTAATTTTTAGATTCTGTTTAAAACTTTATAAATATTTAGTACTATATGAACAAACAACGGCACACTAGTTTTTTTTTTATTTTAATTGCATACATAATTATTATGAGCAAAAATAAAAATTTTATTTTGTACTTTTTGAATATTGCGCCATTTCAAAAATTTCGTCACAGATGCTCGAAGCGAAGTTAGGTACAAGTTTAATGTCAAAATTGTCAAGTGTATGTCATAGGTTCACCCTTAGAACAAAAAGATACAGGAAGGAGTATATGCAAAATGACCTTGAGTCCAGAAAGAGCTTGCATATGGCGGCCAATTGTCAATTTTAATTTCCGTTTCCATTGACGTACCGAAAAAAAAATAAACATTATATCAAGGTTTTTATTTTTAATAAAAATTTCAACCAATCAAGTGTATGAATACAATTAGTGTTCTAAATAATTTAGTATTTATAAGAACCGAATGATACGCATATGCGTTCATTTTTGACATTTATATGCAAATATTGCTTTGATAGTATACTGTAAACGTAAACAATGGGTACATTCAGGAGGTCCCAGCGGCTGAGATCGCTTAGTAAGGAGTCTCTCTGAATGTAGCGCTGCTTGAAAGCTATTCAACAGCAGCTGACTGTTTTTCTCAGCGTAGAAATTTGTCGCTTTCTAAAAAGCGCATCGCGATTTCGACATTAATGACATATCGAAATTGGGTTATGTAGGTTTGTGTTGATCTTAATTATATTCTAAGGTGTTGATTGTTGGGATAAGATTTATCCAATTGATAATTGAAGATAATTATTGTAGTTTTGTACATAAACACAATAGACATATAAAAACCAAAATAAAAATTGGGTTATGTTTTCAAATGTTTTGACTTTTGTTCCGCTGTCAGTGAGCCACGCATTCAGGCGAAACGAAGGCGCTTATTAACAGCGGCCACAGCATGCTGAGTGGCTAGATCTAGCCGCTGGGACCTCCTGAATGTACCCAATTGAGTCAAACTAGGAGCCCAGCATCAGTTACGTATCTGTATTGCAGATTGCATAAAATTGTAAAAAATTTCTTGTTAATTTTTTGGCAAATTAAGCAAATAAAAAATAAAAATCATGCAATTATATGGAAAACAATTAAGTCTAATTAGAAACACAAAACAAATAGGGTCAAATTTGAAGTTAAACACCCTATTATTATATATCAAGATAAAAACTTAAATTCTAAATTGTAGCAAATTCTTTGGCCACCCATAGCGTCAACGATTGATTAAAATCATCGTAGCATACTTTCAATGAGATTATTTAGTCTTACTTGTGATACATTTTCCCATATCTGTAGTAGAAGTTGCCTGATCTGTTGCAGAATTTAAAACTGTGATTAAAGGTCATCTAAGCTTCTTTGAAACATATTCTACACAAGTGATTAAGATCAGGAGATCGCGGGAGAAGCGATCAGTGTTCGATGCCAAATTTGTAATCAATGCCATAACGTTTGCCACGCGAAGAAGTTTTGCAAAATCGGAAATTATTTTTGTTGACGATATCCCCTTCAATAACTTTTTCTATGACAAATTCCCCCCAAACCATTATTGTCCTATTCCTAAAAGAATGCACTTCTTGTTCAGGTCTTAAGTTTATATTTACTCCAGGACTGGACCAGATACGGATACGTCGACTATCAGAATAGCGACCTAATCTGTAAGAATATCAAGCGCTATCTTGCATCTTAATTAATGTGCCTACAAGAGTAAGATAGATACTCTTGACTTGTAAGTTTACGTTCGAGAGAGCAGATCTCTTCTTAAAAGACCTCTGCACACTAGGTGTACTACTTTAAGTCATCTTCGTATAGTTAAACAACTGCAGGTTACTACTCAACTGCCTAAATGTTACTCTGCCTATCTGCAACATTTCCCGTTTGTTTAAACCTTCTAGAAATAACAATTTCGTCAAATTATTATAATAAGGTTAAGGTTTTTATTAAAAAAATTGTCAATGAAAGAGGGGACTATTAAAATCCTTGATACAACCCATAAAAATAAGTAAATATTAAACAAGAATAATAAAAACTCTTCGTTTGAACGTAACTTCCAAGTTTATTTGAAAAAATTATGTTTTAAATTACAATGACGACCGTTTCGCTAAGAGTAGCATCGTCAGATTGACATTTAAGTTACATTTTGTTTGTTTGTAGCTAGATACTTGATGTTTAGGTAGTATTAAGGCTAGACCAAGTATGGAAGTAATAATACATAACAATATTAAAGCCTAGTTGTTAATAGCCCTAAGGGATTATCCTGGATGTACTTCCCTCTAAGATCAGTATAACTGTGTATTGATATAGAAAAACCAGGAAAAAACTATATCATGCTGATCTTTACAATAACTTAACATATTTGTGTTTTACAATTACGTCTTATCTATGTATAAAATGCCATTTTTATAATGTCGCCCTTTTCTGGAGGCCATAAGCCATTGGTTTCTAGGAGCCTTCTCATTTATACTGAGAACTATATTATCGAATTTCATCGGTTTGGTTTTTTCATGCCATTTGGGACGTCGTACTAATATAGGCCGATATTCTTTGATCCACCTTCGCCAGAATTAGTTTGCAAGTAATTTCTTATTCACCCACTGCTCTCTATCCAGTTTAATATCTACTGGATATGTATTATTTCCAAAAAGTAATAATAGGAAAAGATTTGTAATTATAGCTTAAGGGTGTTGGTAGTCTTGAGTTTAAAATGTACTCTATTTCAAGTAATAAAGTTCCTAGGACTTATTTCTGATACAATTTCTTCTGCTCTTCAATTAATTCTAATTCTAAAGACAATTTAGATTTTGGCTTTTCAGAAACATAAGTAGCACGTGATTGGAATTTACTTATAGCTTATATAAGCTTTTTTGGGACCAGCGTACAAACCATTGTTCTCCTGATGAACTACTGCCTCTATTTGCGTTTTTCTGATGCAGCTTTTACTTTCAACAATAAAAGAATACCTTTTTGGGGGCACACCTTGATTTTTTCTTGAACTGCTTCTAATATTTTCAATAGTATATAAAGTAAATACAAAATTAATAAAAAAAGGCTTTTCTCTTGTACGATTTATTTCAAAAGTGACAGATGTATTCACATATTGTTTATATCAAGTAAACCCATAAAATAACAAGTTAGTGTAATATTTAAATAAACAAATAGTACCAAGTATTGCAATTAGCACGAATGATATTTCTTTTAAATCTAGGTTATGGGTTTCGTAAGTACCAAATACCAAGATGCCAAACAAGATTGGCCGGATATACAATTTTTTTTTGGTTCATTTGCAGACAGCTCAGACGGCGGTATGTTTGGTCGAAGAGCAGTAGGAATGACGGACGAATTTTTTACTGCCGTTTATGAGGATATCATATATAAAGAAGCTTTCGGCGTTTATATTTTACTTTTACGACCTAAAAGTCGAGGAATGATCAAATTAAAAGATAAAAATCCACAATCGCATGTCCTCATTTATCCCAATTACTTTGATCATCCCGACGATTTAAAAGTTATTGTGAGTAAATCTAAACATTATTACTTTATATTTACTTTTATCACACGAAACAAATAACTTTGTAACAAAAGAACATAAATTTAGTCTATCAAAAGTTAAGTTTTTGAATAAAATAATTGGAAGTTTTGTTACAAAATTATCTATTTTGTGTTCTTTACATGATCGAATTCCGCAATAGTATATAGTGCCACGAATGCAGAAAGTAGTCTATTCCACATGACGTGCGAAAGTTCACTTGAGTGTGAAAAATAATTTCTGCAAGATTTGTACACTATATTTTTTCTACGATCAAATTAAAAATATATTTATTCAACTTCAATTACATATTATTATGACTGCAAGAATGTATGTTGACAGTACCGCAGTTGGCTATATTAACTGCCTTTTTTCAGAAATAGATATTTCACTAGTAGATGCTGTTTCATTCTCAACAGATTGCAATATTTTATTTGCTAATGACATTTTGCTTGAGACTGTCATCGATATATCTTTCTGCTGTTGTGGTCGATTTCCACCCACCATGTCGTTTGAGTGTTATTAAATTTACACCACAATCTGCCACTATCGTGGCCGATGACCGTCGAAGACAATGACTGGTATAGTTTTTAGCATATTATGACAACTTTAAAAACTAAGCAATTTGCTGTGCTATATTACTAAATTTGTTTATTCCAACATATTATGAGATACATGTAAGGGACGAAGTTTATCACATTTTTTAAATGTACCTATTGGAAAAATTTCCTTTAAGTGTAAATTTTCTTGGAACTTTCGTTTCTGTATTTGTAATATTTACTACAGCAGCCGAGCTCATGTCCTGAATATCACACATTTTAAAATTTTTTAGCTCTTTCACTCTGCATACACCCGTTATTCCTATACTGGGGATTTCTTCAAAAAAAGTAAAATAATATGGATACAAATTTCTATTAATAATTTTACCTTTGTTAGGAAATATATATTATCAAGAACTTTATTTAAAAATACATGAATGTGTTCATTTGTAAGAATTTTGGCGGCATATTCTTAAGAATTGTATGTAATTTGTGATAGCTGGAAATATCAACATTCTTTCGGGATTTTCTATAAATATGTACAGTAACCGAAATAATTAATTTATTCCATTTGGCTTATCCACGCTGTATATGATAGTAAGATTGATATTAATTTGCAAATTTAATTGAAAACCCAAGGTATGTTTTATCGCTACATTCAGGAATTAGAATTACATTTGTAATATATGAATATGTATTATGTTATATTTACCAACATTAAAAATAAGACAAAAAAAACAAGAAAATATTAAAAAAAAAGCGGTTTAAAACATTAATATTAGTCCCAGACTAATTTATCCAGGATATCTATTATAGTCTGGTCGAGAAGTCATTTAAATCGGATTTGGGTTACACCGATCCGAAAAATCTGATTTTGGTGTCAATCGATTCAAAATAACGGATTCTTAAAGGGCAGGAAATTTCCAACAAAAAAGCCCCAACGCCCCGAATTGTAGCTCAATTGTTTATAGCGTATTAAAAACGACTGTAAACAATTGTTTAAAATAAATTAAATTTGTCACAATAACAATTTCAATTTTTAAAAATTTAAAAATTTTATTATGTAACTGTGTTCAGTAGCTTTATGATAAAGGATTCCAAGGTTTAAAAAAATTCTTGTGTTTTTATTTTACTCACAGTAAAGAATTTAAAGTTAGTAACAATGAAGATGTAATTTTTTAATTAACAAATGGATAGAAATGTGAAAAATAACGAAAAGAATTTTTTGACTGCAGAAATTTGTTCTCTGATATGTTCTGTTAGTGCTAGAATATTTAAAATTTTTTTTATTAATATTTACTTATTGAAAACAAATAATTTATGTCATTTGGTCGTTGCGATGGTGACGCGCCGCCCGTTTTTTATGCCATTTTCAACATTAATTTAGACCTATAAATAATTGAGTTACAATTCGGGGCGTTGGGACTTTTTTGTTGGAAATTTCTGGCCCTTTAAGAATCCGCTCAGTTTTTTTTTCTAGCTATTATAGTTTATGAGTTATTAGCAAAAATGTAAACCCCCATTTTTTAAAATCTTAATTTATATATATCTTTGTTATTTTGAATCGATTGACACCAAAATCACATTTTTCGGATCGGTGTAACCCAAATCCGATTTAAGTGACTTCTCGACCAGACCATTAAACGAATATAGATTCTCGAATGGGACAAAAACTGATCTATTCCATTTCCAATACACTTTAATATGGCGAAGAAAAAATTATCCCCTAAATATTCATCCCTTAGTAACAACTCCTAACTTTAAATTTCTTAATAGCACCCTGTACATTTTTTTATAATTTTGGATTTGGTCTTCCATCGTCTATTTTAAAAATAAAATGGGTTCATAGATAATCAAGAAAATATCAGTTTATTTTTTATTTTTGTTAAATTAATCAAGAAAGCCTTAAAGCTTAAAGGAACCATAAAAATAACAATTAACTAATTAATTATTACATTAGATGTTCGAATTGTAGTTCACCCGCTGCAAAATACATTTCGAATCTTGCCAGAAGATTTCTTGTATGTGTGGCTTAAATCATTGCAGCAGTAATTTGGCGACATGCTTGTCTTATGTTTTCTTTTACTTCTTCTACATTTTGCGGTTTTGATTGATAAACAATATCTTTTATGGCTCCCCCAAAGACAAGTCAGGTGAGCGTGCCGCCCACATAGTTTCTGGAGAGTTGTTTGCTATTCAGTGGTTATCGAAATGGTTTTGTAGACAAGAATATCGCCGAATTACTCCTGCAATGAATCAAGCCACACGTACAAGAAATCTTTTGGCAAGATTCGAGATGTATGTTGCAGGTAGAGTACAATTAGAACATAAAATGTAAATAATATTAATTAGTTATTGTTATTTTAATTAAATTTATTTTTATTGTTCTTTTAAGCTTTAAGGCTTACTTGATTAATTTAATAAAAATAAAAAATAAACTAATATTTTCTTGATTACCTACGAACCTATTTTATTTTTGAAAAATTTGTTAAGTACACAATGGAAGACCAAATCCAAATTTATAAAAAAATGAACAGGGTGCTATTAAAAAATTTTCCACGCCATATTAAAGTGTATTTGAAATGGAATAGATCAGTTTTCATCCCATTGGAGAATCTTTTTTCGTTTAAGAGATATAGCCTGGATAAATTAGTCTGGGACACCCCCGTATATAAAAATAAATTCAAAAATCTATACCTAAAAAAATAATGAAAAAAAAAAAGATTATTAAATATAATTTTAAAAAATAAACCAAATAAATCAACTAAAATTAAAAAAAAAGAATATATTAATCCAAAATTAAAAATAAAATGTATAATTGTAATATGTGTGTAATTATCTAAAAATCTGCGTATTATTTTAGGAAATCGAATTCCCTAAATTATGTATGATGAAAAAAGTAAATTAACCCATTTTTCAAAATGGGGGAAAACCTAAAAGGTTATTTTTGTCGACAATTTGAACTTGAGCTTTTTTAGCCACCCTCCACATAATATTAAAAATTTGGCTTTCTCGGTTCATTTGCATTTCCAAATGTATATAATGACCGGACTAAAAAATTAAATATGTTTTTTCTACAACCATCAGTAAAAGTATAATTTTTGACGCATGATTTCAGTGTCTAAAATAACATTTTATGATAGATTTAGCACTAGTGATAAAAGTGATTTATTTATAGAGAAAATATAAAAACATAATTCAAAATGAAATATTTATTCAATTAAACGTACAATTAGTGAAACTACAATTATGATAAGAAACTCCTTCGCCAGTTTCATTAATAGATGGATCACTTTCCATCGAGGAACGAAGAAACGAGAGATTTATTGACGTTAGTTGTCAACAAAAATAAATCAACAAATTTTGTTTTTGATTACCTTGGCAACTTACTACATGAATAGATTAGATGAAATTGGATTCAATACTGATAATCTCGTGGCTATTATTTTTTCAATTAATTAATGTAAAATAGGTATGCGTTAATTTGCATGTTTAATGGTGTTTGCAGAAAAAATAGTGTATGATATACGTTCTAAAAGTGATTTTGTTTTGTTAGAAGAGATGGAACACACTTCGCCTTCTCACAAAATAAAATGTCACTTTTAGCACGTATATCATAATTAACTATTATTTCTATTTATTAAAAAGTAAATCACGTATTTTTAAGTTAAATATATAATCCGACCTCGATTGGTTACTTGCCCCTAATTGGTGTAAATGTATTTTTGTCAAACCATTACAGTTGTCTAATTTTATTAAATTCTACATATTTTTTAGGTAGAAGGTGCTAAAATTGCTCACAATCTGACAAAAACCAGATATATGCAATCAATAAATGCAACTTTTAATCCGCATCGTATACCGGGCTGTAGAGATTTTGAATTCTTGTCTGATGAATATTGGGCCTGCCAAGCAAAACATTATACATTAACTATTTATCATCCCACGGGAACGGCAAAAATGGGTCCTGACGACGATCCTATGGCAGTTTTGGATTCAAGATTGCGAGTCAGAGGTAAAATTTGTATGGAGCTATTTAATAATCCGTTAACAAGTTTTTACCAAAAAACGCCTGATTACAAACCTCTCCGATATTCTAGATTATAGATCATATTCTTGTAAAACTATTAAAGAAACCAGATGCCACAGAAAGGCAAGTATACAAATACCCAAGTTAAACTTTAATACTCCTTAATTTGATTCTGCTCACGCGGCCACTCCTCTACTTTGCTATTTTCCATGGCGTGGCCGCACAACTTTTTAATGCCTTTCAAAATGTTTTAACGGAAATTCAAGATGTCTAAGTGACACAAAAATCCGAACACCCAGTTTTAATGATTTTATTTTAATAAAATTTGGTGAATTTATTTATTTTACTGAAATACTAAATTAAACAACTGATAAAATTTTAAGCCTAATTAGTTGAAGATTCCGGTTTTTATACTGCTTTTTTTGAAATCAATTAACAATCCAAAAATGAATATTGTGGCCGTAGTAAAGATCCAAATTTTGCGGATTTTGGTTCTTGACATTCTTTACGATTGGTTACGATGCCTAGGGTACGGAGACCTGTACGATTTCGACAACTTAGTGTGAGTTTGATAGGGGTCGTATAGTGAGACGCTGCATTTTCTTTTCGGGAAATTGCAGTTAGAGTGCAAAGAAGTGTAGACACCGTGGTTAAGTGTTGTCAGACATGGCTTGGAGAAGGCCGTACGCAAAGAGCAAGGTGCTCTGGACGCCCCCGTAGAGCAACAGGCCGTGAAGATCGCCGCCTAAGATTATTGGCCTTAGGGGACCGACGAATAAGACGTTTTGGCCTGTTTTCATACCGACCACTCTGGGCTCCCTTTAACTCCAGAACACCCACGTAATCGCCTTGAGTGGTGCATAGAACGGTCACTCTGGGATCAAAAATGGAACAGTATTGTCTTTAGTAACGAGTCTCGATTTTGTTTAGGCATGCACGATGGTCGAGCGAGGGTTAAAAGACGACGTGGTGGAAGGAGAAAACCACGGTTTTTTGTTGAAAGGCATGTTCATCAAAGCGTTGGAGTTATGGTTTGGGGAGCTTATGGTTCGAGATTACCTTTAATCTTCATCAGCAGCATTATATCCAAGAAGTTTTAGAACCCCATCTTTTACCCTATCTTGACACCCTGGCAAATTCAACTTTCCAACAAGATAATGTCCGACCACATGTTGCAAGAGTCACAATAGACTTCTTTCATCTTTTCATCTTTTGACCCAGAATTATCTAGCATTGCAACAAAGGCTAATTGTAAATCTTCATTTTGATATTTCTTCATCTGAAGACAGTTTACACAACTATGAGTACAGTAAAACTTTAATATTTCAAGAAAATAAACCAAAACATTTGTAGACCTGTCACAACCTGCTAATTATAGAGCAGAAATCAAAGTGAGATGATCCTAGCCATGTAAATACAAATACAATGGTATAAAAGAAGATACTACAATGAATGTAGTAAATACTACGAAATTAAGCAATACTACCGGAACTGACCAGTTTCTTCGTATAGAGCAGATACTTTAAAGTATCTTCTATAAATTATAGCATTAGCATTTACTTCGTTTTTATTTGAGAGTTTGGATAGTTACTACTAAATTTAAAATAAATGTTTGAAATGCAAAGAGAATAAACAATCAGATAATTTGTAATTTTCAGTTTAAAATAAAAGCTTGGAAAAGTAAAAATAATTTTCCGAAAATCGATAAGAAATAATAACATTTTTGACAACATATTTGAAAGAAAAAGTCAATATTTCCTCCATCTTGATTGTTGCCTGGCAACCGAAAATAACAGTAAGGAAATATTCTTTTCTGTACTGTAAGGAAATGTTATTTCCATACAGTAAACTTTAGAACATAAATGCGAACAGGTTTTTTCCTACGACCACATATGAAAGTGCTAGATTGCACACTTATTTGTACTTAAGAAAGTAGCTAATATCAATACACGTATTGAAAAGTAAATATCAATACACGTATTGAAAAGTAAAAAATTTTAGTTCTATGATCTGTGACATTTACGTCAAATTTATCAATAGTAAACACATGAATGACAAAGCAAGAACCATTTAATTTTTTTTTAAATCTTCCTTGTGTCAAATATTGTATTGTAATTGCCAATACAAATTTTTCTGTATAAAGTAAGAATAAAGAAAAAAGTTTCTTATAGGTTTTTAAATTTTTAAAAAATAAACATATTTTTATTCAGTATTATTATTTTGTATAAAAACACTTTTAGAAAGAAGAACAGTTTATTCTTCTTTTTTATATTGTGTTTATGTTCCGTGCATGTGTCGAATGTGAATTTTTGAAGTTATGTTTGTGTTTCTGTTCACAATTATCTTTGTGTCTATTATTATTACATTACTTTTCAATTAATTTCACCGACTGACCATTTTACTTTTAATTTTTATAGAGCCCACAAAAAAAATTAAAATGTCATTTATCTAATAAAGAATTTTGATGTGAATTCCTGAGAAAGGTGGTTATTTGATTTTAATTAATTATATTTCCATGAAATATATAAACTCGTTTAAATCATAATTTTTAACCTTAAATTAAAAAAAAAATTATAAATAAATTTGAAATATTTAATATTATAAGAAATATTGGAGTCGTAGGAAAAATCGTGTACACAACGCGTTGGAAAGTGTATTTCTTGCACTCGTTACGTTTCCGCACTCGCCACTACGCGGCTCGTGCTAAACTTCTCTCGTGCGTAATACTTCACTTTCCACACTCGTTATGTAATATACTATTTCCTAAACAATATATTCTTTCGAGTTTGGCAAATTCAAATAACTGGCCACTATTTTAGGCATGTTTCTAAATTGGTGAATTCCTACTACTTGTCTACTACCTTTTCATTTTGGTACTTAAAAAAAACCGAGTGGTATTCATGTCTCTTGGTTTAAAGAGACATACTTGCGGTATAGATTTAAGTACATTTCGTTTACTATAAATGATCTTGATGTATTGGTTTTTGAATCCGGTATGGTAACTAAAAGTTTAGATAGTAGGTCTTGTGTATATCTTGTACAGTCATTTGTAACAGTACCTGTTAACATTTTAAGCACCTGGTATCCTAAATATTAAATTCAATTAGTACCGCTAGCTGCTCCATCTATCATAAAACATTTTTAATAATAAAATAATGAATACGGTCTCTATAATTATAATTGGAAGTTCAAAGTAGCTACGCTACGAGGTGTACTAATGAGTTGGCATTATCGAGTTCCACAGGTTTTAATAATTATTCCCAGTCTTATTTCTTCTATTGATTTACTGTCATATACAGAAAGTTGGAATATAATACATTAAACTAGAGGCAACTCTTTAATTGAAGATTCTGTAAACCAGAAGCATCTCTTGAATTTGGAGATTCCGTAAACTTGAACAGCTTGTAAACTTTAAGCTCTCGTATGTACATTCTTAACTGGATTATCTCTACAACTGGGGCAGATCATCCCTCCACTAGTGATCTTCCATAATCATTTGGAACCACCTAGACAGTGCCGTAGCGACCCCAAGGTGCGGCGAAGGATCGTCCACTATTGTAACAGATAAGTTTATTGTGATCTATCAAGTTTACTGTTCCCATATTTTTTCTCTTTTATTTCCGAGTATATCTATCTATATCGTCAACTGTATTAGAATAAGTATTTTTAAAGAACTGTTTGCGGATTATTTTGTTGTAACGTATTCTCTACCTCATTAATTTCAGCACCAAGGAAATCTTATTATCTTTTATATGTTTGTACATTTTCAAATCATTTTTTTATTTTCATAGACAGTTTTTTCTGACATCTTTCTGTCATCTTATGATATTTATTTAAATAACTCAGCTTAAAACAACTTTCTTCAGTAGTATCATAAAAAATAAAAAGATTTCAGTGGCGCCCTTATAATTTCTTAAAGAAACAAATATTGTACAATAGTCAGAGCTAATGAACTTACTCACCCCTGGCCGAGGTATTTAACTATCATAATTTTTGTGTGACAAACATTTATAAATTCTGTTAATTATTGAATTATCTTTTACAATTAATTAAAGACGAAGTTAAGCTTAATGTTTGTTTTATTGTAAATTACATTTTTTCTTTTGGTATATTGTTATTTTTTCAAAAAAGTTAACTAAATATTTTTATAAATTCACTATCAACAGGTAACTCATATTACCAATTGTCGCCCAACGCACAAATAATATTACACATTGTATGCATAGTTATACTTATTTCTAGATTTTACTGGTAAAAATTTCAATGATGCAGCATTCACTGCCTCCGTGAGTTCTGGGGGGGTTCCAGAAATGGAACAGTCATCATCACTCATCATTTTACACGTTACTTTGGCTTTTTAAAACGTTAAAAAATCAACACTATGGAAAGACGCCACAAATAAACTTTTCAGTCGTCAAGTTTGACAATTTAAAATTATGTACTTCGTTTCCATAGCTACAAAACAATGTTCATGGCTTCTTTTATTTAAGGGAAAAATAATAATGTTAATGTGAAATTTTTAACATGATTAGTAATAATTTACCGTAATTTTAATGATTCCGGATTTTCGGAAAAATAGTATGTAGACCTCGTAGGAAAAGCCACATTCCCGGACTCCGAGACTGGCAACTCGGCTTACGCCTCGACTGGCAATTTTTACGATCGCCCGCGGATGTTAAGCTTTTTCTATTAGGTATACAATATACTATTGATTGAACTTTTATATTGTAGGAATCACTAATTTACGAGTGGTTGATTGTTCAATATTCCCGTATATCCCTAGCGGGAACACCAATGCCCCAGTTATTATGGCAGCCGAGAAGGCATCCGATATGATAAAAGAAGATTGGGGTGTTTTAAGTGAAGATTCAGATGAAAAAGATATTGAACTTAACACAGCAGATGATGATAACGACGGTAAGAAAATTAATAAAAATACATTATCAAACTAAATGCTTGTTTCAAAATTGTAAATATTAGTCGACAGAAAAGCAAATTTAGTGTAATTATTTTGCAGAAATATTGGGATCCAAACATAGAGAGAAAATCAATACCGAAGCTGTTCTTCAAAAAGTACCGATAAAAAAGGACCCCGATTATTGGTAAATTACCATTTCTTTCGCCATGTTAAGAGCATACTGTAGTAGCCGCGTCCGCCAAAAAAATAAAAAATTGAACTTCAGCTTTAGAGATTACTTTATTTAGATCGATTTTTTTTTCTAAAATGTCTATATTGACTTTATCAACTCGCTCTTTGCTCAGTTTTTTATTTTGACAAATAATTTCTATTTTTTTATCGTCTTTTTAATAACTAAAAAAATAAGTAGAGAGCTAGCAAATTGAATCATCAACATATTTTCAACGTATCGACCATCATTTTGATTTTCAATTATATCTGTTAGCGCAGGATCTATGGCATTTTGCAGTAATTCCAAATACAATTGACCAGTCAAATTTCCAGGTAAGAAAAAAGGACCAACCAAATGATCGCCAAAAATGCCAGCCCAAACATTTAATTTTTGTGGCTGCTGTGTGTATACCTCATGGTAAATTCTGGGATTAGAGTCCGACCAATATCGACAATTATGACGATTTATTTCGCTATTTTAAAAAAAGGAACATTGGTCGAAATGCAAATGTTAAATAAAAATTGTTCATCGTTTGTAACAAGGTGAATTTTATACGGATGAAAATTATGGGCCTTTAGAATCCGTTGGATAGTACGTCGACAAATACCACACGAAGTTTGCAATTTGCTGGTACTTAATGTAGTATCTACAATAACTTGCCCTAAAACCCCCACTTCTGTTGCTTCATTCCTTATAGGACTTTCAATATTACGTTTTTTATTGGTGACTAATCCAGTTTCCCGAAATTTAGCTACAAGTTCTAGAACATATTTTCGGTGCACATTATTGTTCTCATGTCGCTCATTAAAAATTTGTGCTGTTCTATTAGCGCACTGGTTATTTCCGAAAAATATTTCAATAATTTCAACCCTTTCTGCCGTGGAATATACCATGGATAATTTATGTATAAAGCAGTAAATGATATTTTAACAACAAAGATTGGTCAAATCAATCGCAAACAATAAGACGTGGCATTCTCTACTTATCTTTCTTCAAGAAACAACTTTTTTTGTCACAAAGGACACTTCAATTGCTATTTTTTAATAATAAACCATGAGCGTTGTAAATAAAAGCATTTACTTATCAAGAAAATGCTTTAACTCAAATTTCTTCTGAAAGTACAAACTAATTTGACGTACCTATTAAAATCTACTTTAAACTTTAAATAAATAAATCTCCAAAACTACTGAATTGAATACATGAATTTTACATCATTATAAAGGGAGTTGAAAGACCTTTCAAATAATGGATCATTCGACCCCCCTTTTCATTTAAGATTTTAGGGATGATGCCTCCCCCTCTTAAGGGGCTGCAAATGTTAAAGTGATTTTATGCCATATTTGTGTCCCCCTCGAAAACAAAATCGACGGGTCCGAGCGTTTTTTCAAAAAACGAATCATCTGCCAGTAAATGCCTCTGTTTCGTTTTCGGTGCGCCACACTGTATGTATTTTGTCCGACATTGACTTATAAAAATAAGCCTAACTATAAAAATAAGCACCTATCTGTAATAAAACAAGAAACCATTGCGGTGGTCGGTCAAATGTAGCCCTTTACCTGGCACCGAATTAAATCTCTCCCTTCACTACCTAATAGTTCGGGTATTAGGTGATGTAGTTTTCGCAGATACGATGTCCTAGTGATGACGCGGTACTCTTTGCTCTTAATATAGAAATACATTAAAATAAAGACTTCTTCTTCTTATCTTCAATGGATTCGCATCTCTTCTGAGAAATCCATCTAGATATAAAATAAAAGGTTTTGAACAAGTACAATTTGTTTTCCTTTTAATGGTTAATATTCATGCCAATCAAGCTAGCACCCCCACACTGACTAAATTAAAAAAAAGTAGCCCATAATTAAGAGCTAATTAAAGGCTAATCTATATATTATTTATAATGTCAAAAAATAAAATCGAATACTGTAAATATCGCTGCTCTATAATTTTAGCACCCCCACTTTCGTCTATTCAAAAAGTGAACAATATTATAAAACTAATTAAAGGCAAATTTGTACCACACAAGAAATTTTTATACTTTTCAATATAAAACCGCCAATTGAATTTAACTCCTTGCGGTCGTATTAAATGGTGGCGGATGCGTTGAAATCTTTTATTTTTGTCATAATTCTAAAACATGTGGCACTTTGATTTATTGGTAGCTTCCAATCGTTTGTCGCCTCTTAAATACCTTTTGCCGCATATTTCACTCGATATTTCATTATTGCCAATTTTGGATATAAAACATGACACTTTGATTACTTCTCCTTTCATAGACAAAATTTCCCCTCTCAAAGCATTACCACATTTACATTTTCCTTGAAATGTAGCAGTATCTGCTGTAGTTTTAAACTGAAACCCAAATTTCATACCCTTCTCGTCTAATTTTTCTGTTATTAGAGTTTGCCATTTGTTTTCTTCGAATTTGTAATACTTTCTATTCGTTAGGTGTTTTCTGATTGACTCTGATCTAAATATTTCAAAAATCATGATGAAATACCTCTAGTACTATGCAGGTTTTAAATTTGATTACTAAATGTCAACGCCGCTTAAAGGAATATACAGGATATAAACAAAAGAAAGGAGGTCAAAACAAAGCAAAAGTTCAAATGACTTTTTTCGCAGGAGTAAACGGGTCTTTGTCTTAAAAACTTTAAAAACATTAGGTGGGTATGTAGGTGCATCATTCAACAGAATTTTATGATAATTAATAAGCAAGTAGTTAAGTTAAAGAATATAAATAAATTAAAAGTTTTTCAAGTTGCCAAAAGTTGCCAAATTGCCAAATTTAATTTTAAAGACACATTTTTCGAAAACTATTCATGTTATATGAATTTTCTTGTTTGTTTTAATCTCCCCAATATGTATCTAAATAATGACTATTATTAAGAATGTTTCTCGAGTAAATCTCAATCACATTCATTATCGCTCACTTAAACAACTCAGCTGCTCCAGCGAGCGTTCTCGGGTGCAATACAATTTTTAGCTCAAATTAGTTCTCATAAAAAATAGTTATTTCATTTCACAAAATCTAATGAATGAACAATTATCTTACCTTTTATGTGTGTATTTTCAATAAACTATCAAATTTCTGTTTACTTAAGTAAATACAAATTTCTTCTTCGATAATTGATTCATAAGCGGTGTTTACACTTGAATCTAAATCATTGTTTATTATCTCGTCGTCATCCTCAAATTTGTTCATAGGTCTATACGTTTCGAGGTCGAGAATTTAACTTTTTATATTGTTTTTATTATTAAAAATGTATGCATACAGGGTAGTGTTTTACATGTCCAAAATTTTTCCCAATTCCACCCATACTTTATTTGTTCGCGTTATTAATTTACCGATATTAATTAGTAATCCTTTATTTTGTAAGACGACTGCAGCAATACGTTCATAATTTAAAAAAGGTTTCCTTCCAACCAAACTCATTTTATTACCCACTATTCTCAGAGACGGGATTAAACCGTCTATCTAGCACTGGTTTAACTTGAGATTTGTAAACTGTTGTTATAGGTTATCGGGTAACTAAAATCACGTTCATACGACACCGAATCAGTACTTTTCCCGAATTGGCCCAGTGTTTACTTTTTATTGAGAATTTCTATCGATTCAGCGATTGTAAATCATTACAGTAGTACAGGGATGGCCTATTGGCAGGAGAGCAATTGTGCAATGTGCACCATACTAGAATCATCGAATAGTACCATATATTAGAAACCATAGATGTACGCCACTGCCACTCCAACTTCTCCGATAGTATAAACACTCGATATTTATAATAACGGGAAAATGCGGATGTAGGGATTTTTAAAAAGGGACAGTGACGGGAAACACTATTTTTAACTGGTTTTATAATATTGACAAAAATAAAAGATTTCAGCGCATCCGCCACCATTTAATACGACCGCAAAGAGTTAAATTCAATTGGCGGCTTTATATTGAAAAGTATAAAAATTTCTTGTGTGGTACAAATTTTTCTATAATTAGTTTTATTATATTGTGTGTTCACTTTTTGAATAGAAGAAAGTGGGGGTGCTAAAATTATAGAGCAGCGATATTTACAGCATTCGATTTTATTTTTTGACATTATAAATAATAATATAGATTAATTTTTTGTGGTACAAATTAGCCTTTAATATGCCCTTTATTTTAATACAATTGAATTGGAATTTTCAAGGCGATTTTTCTCGATTAACGCGGTGGTACAAATTAGCTTTTAATTAGCTCTTAAATATGGGCTACTTTTTTTTCAGCTAGCTTGATTGACATTTAATATTCATTGTTATTATCACTTATTTTATCTCTGTGACAATTCGATGTTGGTGTCGTAACATGTTATTTAATTATTGTTAGCAAATATAGGATTTATGCTGTTTAATCAAACTGGTGAATACTAATCAGTTTATTAATAATATATGTTTATTTTGTACCAAATCATTTAATATACACATACAAAGTAAATGATAAGATTAATTTATTTAACAACGAATATCCCTTAGTATTTCAGCTATAGTGAATTTGGATATTAAAAATTGTTAGTTAAGCGAGGAATATCATTCTCCAAAGTTTTAACTACACTACTCAACAAATGAAGTGCATATTTTTTAAATTTCGGAAAATTGCGTACAAAAATAATATTTTAAATATACGTTTCATGCTATCAGTAAACTCTGCTTATAGCAAAATGTTTTTGTCGTTTTTTTTTCTTCTTAAACGCTGTTATCTCTTTAACCAAAATTGTAGGAATTCTATATCAAAATACTAATATTTTAGTCGCGTAGTGACTTTAACATTGTTACTGTAATCCATGAATCTGTTTATCTAAAAAAATGATGCTACGGCGATTAGAAACAGTGCAACTCGATCAATTAGTACGTTGGATACACGGAGGCTTAAGTCAAGAAGTTGTAACACGTGTCCCAAAGAGTTGGAACATTTTTCAAAAAATAGATACTAATATAGGTAGAGAGACCATGGAGGAAATATATTGAGGTTTAATGGAACAAAATTAGGAAGAGTTCAATTTATTCCATTAAGGATACGAGCCAGGCAGTTATTTGCTCCAAGAGAGGAGGGTTTTAGTGCTGTTAGGGGGATGGAAGATAAAATTTTGGAAGAATTAAAAGTATTTGTCTAACCGTAGCGGAATATTTCATTAATTGGGTCTGCCTTCTCTGCCAAGGAGGGAGATTTTGTAATGCTCTAGATTAACTACAGGTGAGGTTCTTCTGAAGGCGCTTGATGATAGCCTTTATGCTTTGGTTTTTAATTGAGTCCAGCCATTTAGTGTATGGGGATCTAGCAGGTATGTAGGTTTGTGGGATTGTATGCGAAGATGTGAGATTACGGTGTATGCGGATGATGTGTGTCTGGTATGTACGGCAAAAGGAAAGACGGAGATAGAAAGAAAGGCGGAAAAGATGTGTAGGGGAAGATATAAAGGGATTGCTCGTAAAGGGACGAAGCAAGATGTGGGAAGTTGATGGTGAAGGGAAAGAAAATTCGCATGGAGTAGTCAATGAAGTATTTAGGTATTTGGTTGGACAGCCAACTATCCTTCAAGCACCATATGTTGAAGGCAGCAGAGAAGGGGAGAGTACGAGCAGCATGGTTGGGGAGATTGATGTGTAATGTAAAAGGACTGGGAGAATAGAAGAGTTATTGGTAGGATGATTGAGCAGAGTATGCTGTACGGAGCGGAAGTGTGGGGTTACAAAGCGGGGATCTATGCGAGGATAAAGCCACTACTGAAGGCGCAGAGGGGGATTTTGTTGAAAGTAGTACAGGGGTACAGGACAGTGGGTGCAATAGCAGCAGCTGTGCTGTCAAGGTCATACCCCTTGGACCTGATGGCTAAGGCAAAGAGGCAATGGTGGAAGGGTGCCACTGTAATAATTCAAAAGGAACCCCCCTTCCCCGCCCCGATTTGATATGAGGGAAAAAGATACAATAATTCATAAAAAGTTAAATAACATATCGGAGCTCCCCGGTATCATTAATTCAAAAGAAACTAAGTAACCTTTGCGTAATATCGACAGGACATTGGTCAGCGAAAAGTTATTTATCAAGAATGTATTTGAAAAACAATGTATAACACGAAACTAAAGAATTTACAAAGTTGCGGTTCTGAAAAACAAAAAAAGTCATGTAAGCAACGATGTGTAAGCCAAATTTTGCTGGCTCAGCTCCTGAAGCGTACCCAAGCCGTGCCGGTAACAGGGCTGCTAGCCAATAGTAAAGAGACAAGTGAGCAGAATGAGGGAGAAAGGGTAGTTTCATGAGGTACTAGGGGGAAAAAGACTTTTGCTGGGGACCAAAAAACGAACAATGAATGAATTCGATTTGGACGTGTCCAGAGGCTAGATGCCTATCGAATCCTCCGTGTTGAGAACATGGGGGGAATTCGATTTGGAGCATTCCATAGGCTAGATGCCAATCGAATCAACCGCGTTTAGGGCAAAGTTGAGTGTTTTTTTTTTGAAAGTGAGCTAAGTGTTAATTTTCAATAAAATAATTAAAGTAATAATTTAAATAAGCGATTACCGGGCCCGCGGAAACGAAATAATATTTTTTTTATAATAATAAACAGTGAATATTATCCAAGCGATAAATCACAATTTTAATTTTACCGGGTCGATTAATAAAATAAGTGAGTGTGTGAGTGAACCTAAACTCGCTGCAGGGAAATTGGTGAGTCAGTTTAGATTTTACTAACCCTTAATAAATAAGAAATTTTATGGGAGTTTGGATTTGTTTGATAAACGAATTTATATATTTTTATCCTCAACCGGATACATAGAGTTCACCGGGTCTCCACTATCGGGACGTCGATAATATTCTCCGATAGAGAGTTGAGTCCTCCGTAGCGACTAAAAATTAAAACGTAAATAAATTGATACCGCGTAAGGGTCCATCAGACCATATTTCAATTATTGCTGTTGATTAGTTTTAAATCTTGGTAATGTTAAATTAAAGAAGTTTTTTTGTTTTTTTTTTTTGTTTTTTTGGTGTTTGGGAGATGCACATAGCCTTCATCAAACGTAGAGCTTAATAAATTTGCTAGATTCTCCCGAGAATATTGTGTATCATTTCTCTAGACTCCAGGCCTTTTTCAGAGCCCAGCAACAAATCCCGTCCTTCCTAACCGCCGAAGTAAGACCTCCCAACACCAAATACTGCGGAGGCCGAATCCACGAACCCTAACTTTGGCCTAACATCCGCTCGGCTAGGCTAAAGTTTATTAAAAATTAAGATTAAAAACCTTTACGGGTATTACATCTGGTGACAGCGGATTAAAAACTTTCATCCGCTTATTACATCTGGTGACAGCAAATAAGAAACTTTCTTCGACTATTACACCACAAGAGGAGAAATTCAGGATTGGATGGAGGAGCAAATGGTGAAAAGGTGGGAGGGATATGAAGGTGCTTTGAAAATAGCGATTAGGAGTAGGAGTGAGTTTCCCATTCCAGCCTGAAAAAAAAGGTATGTAGGTTTGTAGGTTGCAAAATTTTGCAAGAACTAGTAGAGAGAATTATTTAATATTTTTTGTGTCCTCCAATACTGAAAAAAAATTATGATTAATAATTTTATAGCCAAAAGTTTATGACTAAAAACGATACAAACTTAAATTATCTTGTATACAGAATACAATGCCAAATAGTATCCCAAAATTCCATAATTTTAAGTTAGTTCAAATGAAACAAATCATCCGTTTCTCAAATATGATTTGGCAAATGACGAACGGAAAAACCAATGTTATAAGTTTTTTTTTAAACTATAAAAATATTATAATGCTACTATTTTCGGCCTATTTCCATAAGCCATCATCAGACTAAAAAGAAGAAAAAGAGAAATACTTTATAAAGATAATACGAGTCAGAATTTTTATAATCCTACCTGCAACAGATATATACCTAACTATAACTTTAAATTGATTCCATTAAGGTTGCAAAATTGTGGTTAAATAAAGTTAATAACATTGAAATTATATGAAGAAATAATGGCTATAACCGATATAAAAAAAAGGAAAAGTGACATAGAGGAAACATTTTTTGAATGAAGTTTAATTACCAGGAGAAATAAAATTGATTAACGTTAACTTAAGTTGACAAACTTGAAGAAACTATTTGAATTATTATGCGAAATTGTATACAAATAGTAATAAATTGGTTAGATTGGGATTGTTATTTATGGTGGAAATTTGAGCGTTCTTTTTATGAGGGGCATACGATTTAACAAAGACATATTCACAGTTTTTGTTTTCTTTTATTGCCTTTAATCATAACTTCCAAATAAAATGCATAAGATGAATAATACAGACTTATGCAAAAAAAGGATATGTATTTTCAGCGATTCTAAACAGTTTTAGTTTTTTACCAGCTTAGTTCAATTCAATTCAATTCAAAGTGATAATTAATATGAATAATCTGATAGATTATTTCGAGAATGTTAAAATAATAAATATTAGTTAAAATAATAAAACCATTATATCTAGCATTTTGGTAACCTCTGTGTAGTCTGATTTGATACATATGGTTAGTGACCTTTGAACCCGCACGATAAGAGCGCTTTTGACTATATAGGGTTTGCCATGTTAGTTTTTACAGATTTTTGCTAACAGATCTTACAGATGAGCTAAGAATTCCACTATTAGAAGAAACTACGAATAAGTTAAGGCAAAGTTTGTAAATAACGAAGTTTACTCGTTTCAAAGATAAATCCTTGTTGCCAGACTTTATCGCAACTCTGTATATAAACTTGTTTTGTTTTCACATTAAAGTTTAAAAAACCATTTAAATATAATAAATTTTAAATAACGCTGTCGATTACTAGCTATATAGTGTGGAACAATTGAAAGGAATAAATTCATTGTAATGGAATACATATTTATCGAAAAAATGCTCGGACAGCGCAATTTTGTTGACTAAAAGCACAATTTATCAAAAATAATTTGTTTCCTCCACTTATCATTCATGGGCAGTGACGTCATTGACCATTTAAATATAGGGTTTATTTAAAAAATGTGTATGCAAGATATCGCAAATAATATGTTTCCGAGTAGGAAATTGCAAGATTTATCAAGAAAAAAATAGGGGTTACTATTAGTCCAGTCGTGTTACCTGGTTGAAAAAATAAATGTTTTCTTACAGCAAACTAATGGCACAATTTAGTCAAAGACATCATAACTAAATAAAAAAAATATTCCGAACCAAAATCGTCTATTAGGGGGTATAGGAGGGGTGGTTTTTAGGGGTGAAAATGGTTTTTTGCGATTTGTGACTAAAGAATGCATTCTATTGAAAAAAGTCAAATGAAAAAGTTGTTGGAAATAAAAAAAAATTTACAACTTATGCAGTAATCATTTTTGCCCTACATGAGAACAATCGAGAATAACATGCAAGCAGCTATTAATGAGATTTCAAAGAAACTTTCTGACAGTGGGTGGCAGTTATCACCCCACAAAACCAGAAGCATTACATTCACTTGTGAAACATCAATTCACCAAGACCTCACCTTGACAATAAACAACTAAAATATACCAAATGTTAATAAAGTCAAGTATCTAGGAATGCTCTTTGACCAGAAACCATCATGTCTTCCAGGAATAAACATGCTTAAAACGTTATCGAACGTCAATTGGGGAAGCGACCGAAAAACACTGCTACACATTTATGGCAGTTTTATTAGATCATGCATAGATTATGGATCAATAATCTATGCATCAGCAAGCAAAAGAACACTAAATAAATTAGATGTCATACAGCGCACGGCACTGCGTCTCACAACTGGAGCATTCTGCACAAGCCCTAGGGACGCAATCATATGCGAATCGGGAGAACTGCCCCTAGAATTTCGTAGAGAATTTCAAAGTCTCTCATACGCCATTAAAGTATCCTCCAATGAAACACACCCTTCAAAGCACATTACTTTCTCAAATAGATTCAAGTCTCTCTTCACCAAACATCCTCATATATCACCTCCGTATTATGAAAGAATTAATAGAATTTGTTCAAGATACCAACTATCACTCCCACCTGTAATGCCCCATAGCAGTAACAATTCACCTACCCCTTAGCAGTCGCATTTACCAAACTGCAATACTCAACTCTTGAAGTTTAATAAAAACGAATATCCTAGACAGTTAATTCTAAACCATTTCCAAGCCATCTTGAGCAGTTACCAAGAATATGAACACATATACACTGACGGGTCAAAAACGGAAAGAGGTACCTCCGCAGCAGTAGTAACAAGCAATGGAATCATGGGTTATAGACTACCAGAAGAATTCACAATTCATTCGTCAGAATTATATGCAGTGACTGTGGCCCTATTACACTCTATAGAAAGTTCAACCCAAAAAATTCTAATAATAACTGATTCCCTCAATATAATAGATAACCTGAAGCAATGGTATCCAACTAACACTTTAGCCCTACAGATCAAAGAGCTTCTTCAAAGACTTTACACTTTAGGCAAAATAATCGAATTTATTTGGGTACCCTCTCATGTGGGTATCGCTAGAAATGAACATGCCGACGAAATCGCCAGAGAATATTCCACGAATGTCTCTAAATCAACCACTGCATCTCCAGTGCCAGCTACGGAAGTAAAAGCGAAGCTGAAGGAGAAAATCCGCAGTTTTTGGCAACGCAAATGGACAGTTTCACAATCCAAACAGGGCAGTCAAACCATGGACACTACCATGGACACCTCTACCATCTACGATGAGACTACAAACAATTCTTGCTCGGCTAAGGATAGGTTACACAAGAAGCACCCACTTAGCGGTAACCAGCCACCAAAGTGCGAAACGTGCAACGTACAGTTCAGTGTCCAGCATTGACTAGTGGAGTGTCCTAAATACAACAAAGAAAGACAAATATTCACCACTCAGCGCACTTTGTTGGATAATATGCAAAGTGAAAAGTGCAAAATTGAAAATGTCATTGAGTTCCTAAAAGACACAAATATGTATTCCCAAATCTGAAAACTTGTTTGTAATTAATACTGTACCGCTGCTAATAACCCTTCGTGGTTGATGCAGATAAAATTAAATAAAAATTTTTTTTTTCTTTTACAAAAATGGTTCGATTGAGCTAAAAGTTTGATCAAATATACTTTGTACTATTATAAAAATACTGTATTTTTTATAAAGAAGAAGTATTCAGCCGTTATATTAAAATTTCACCTAAAAAAAATTGATAATTTTTAATCATTTTGAAACTTTCATCTCAATCGAACCATTTCTGTAAAAGAAAAAAATTTAAAACCAAAAAAACGGCTTTTTGAATTTTTTTCGGAAATTTTTAAGGTTAGAGCAAAAATAATTACTACACAAGTTGTAGATTTTTTTTTATTTCCAACAACTTTTTCATTTAACTTTTTTTATAGAATGCATTCTTTAGTCACAAATCGCAAAAAACCATTTCCATCCCTAAAAATCACCCCTCCTATAGAGGATTTTGGTTCGAAATGTTTTTTTTTTATTTAGTTATGATGTTTATGACTAAATTATGCCGTTAGTTCGCTGTAAGAAAACATTTATTTATTTGGCCGTTTTGAACTGCTACTTCTCCTGGACTATATTTTAAAAAATGGTCAATGACGTCAAGTGGAGGAAACTCTTTTTGAAAAACTGCGCTTATTTATCGAAAAACCAACCTATTCTATTATTATGAATTCATTCCTTTAATTTGTTCCATACTGTATAAGTCCTTACTTGACGATTCCAACACAACTGCTTTAGTAATCTAAAGTTTTGTAATCCATTTTAATAATTTATATTTGATATACAAAAGCGATAGAATCGCTTGTATTTAATTCTTATTTCTTGTTCTATACAACTCAATAATATTAAAGTAAATAGTTTAATTTTTGTATACGCTAAAATTATAAAACTAGATGGATCTTAGTAATCTAACAGATTCTTGTCCTGGAAATCTACAGGGTGTAGCAGGTTATATTTTCTTAAATTTAATCAATACTTTATTAAGTTCGAAATGTAAATTGGGATCCTTACAGTACAACGAAAATTATGCTTCGCATTTAAAAGACGGAGACGAATTTGATTTTATAGTAATAGGTTCTGGATCTGCCGGTTCTGTGGTAGCTAATAAGCTAAGTGAAAATCCGAATTGGAAGATACTTGTTTTAGAAGCCGGAGGATATCCATCTGCTACCAGTGATGTAAGTATACATTATTGTATGAACACGATTTACGTAATATCATGATGTCAACTGCTTTTAAACCAATACTTTATTCTATTATACATAGTATTTTTACAAAATTATTTAACCACTATCACTTTTCTTTTTGCGAGGTAAAACAAATGCAAAAAGCGCGAAATTCGCGATTTTTTACTCAGTTATAACTGTAGTTATGAAATTTTATTAACTGTAAATGCAATGTATAGTTCTAACTTATCTATTGGTCAAGATACAGTGCGAAATCGTCTTCTTGAAGCGCACTTATTCAGTAGACTGATATGCTTTCCTGTCTAGAGGTAATCGCGGTTCAAGACTGGAATGGTGTCAAGAATGTCAGAATTGGGCTACACAAAAATGGGCTACCTTTTTATTAAGTGACAGAGTACAGAGGTGGCACAATCATGGTTAGGTTAGGTTAGGTTAGGTTAGCAGATACAGAGATGGCACAATCATGGTATGCGGTGAAGTAATTATAGGAGGCAGGACCGATTTCGTTTTTCCTGATTCGTTCCTTATAGGTCAAATGAATTTAGATACCATTCTTCATTCTACTAATGCACATACTGCACGTATTGTTACCAACTAGTTGGAAAGCGAGGGCATTGAAGTTTACCATGGCCAGCACCTCAGATTAATAAGTAATGATAACCAGTAAATTTTCTTGCTTAACACCTATTTTATTGTGTAGATACAACAACATTGTACAATTTTACACTGCAATTGATAGTGAATGACATTTTATTTTTTATTAACACTGGACTCGCATAGTCTACCCCAACAACCTCAAATGGTTGCCTTGATTTTAATCGCTCACGAGGCAGTTCACCCATTATAGGTGCAGACGGTTTTGCATTATACCTAAAACATCTCATACACTCGTGCACAATTCTTCAAGCCAATGATCTACCATTTACTGGCCAAAACTTATTTCGAACATTTGCTAGCAACTGTTGTGGACCACAATGCAGTGACAATATGTGTTAATTTTTCAAAATAAATTTTGCTAAGTGATGCTTTTCTGAAAGAATAATAGGATGTTTCTTCTCATACTCGAAATTGGAACATTTAAGACGACCTCCAACTCTCAAAATACCAATTTCATCCAAAAAGGGATTCAAGAAAAGAATTTTACTATCATGGGCGATAGACTTCTTATCCTTAAGTTTCCTAATTTCCTTGAAAAATTTTTCATTTTGAGAAATTTTTATTATAACACTGAAAGAGTTATTTAATTCTAAAACACTAAGGGGACCTGTTGAGCGACTTTCTTTTGACTGTTTATAGTTATTCTTCCATCTTAGCATATAAGCAACCACTCTTTTTAATTTAAGTAATGAAGAGAACTTATTTATGAAAGTACATTCAGTTATTTGTTGAAATGAAAAAGTATTAGATTTGCGCATATCCGGAAGATTGTTTGATTTAACAATAGTGCAAGGCCAGGATGATTTTTCGTGCATTAAAAACTTTGGACCGAACCACATAAGCTTAGAATTTTGATTTCACTTGGTTTTACCCCTCGTGTCAAAATATCTGCAGGATTAATGTCGCCAGGAATATGGTTCCAAGAATAGGCCGAAGTAATATCTTGTATTTCCGCAATGCGACTGCTCACGAAAGCTTTTAACAAATACATTTTAATATTTACTTTCTTACCTTTCGATAATACCGATAAAAAAGCTCTGTATCAAATACCCACGCCGAAAATTTGGCATCAGTGCCTTTGTTTGTTATTGTCTAGAGGTGATTAGCGCTTTGTTCGATTTTTCCTGAATTTTTGTGTATTTAAGTGAAGTTTATAAAGTGTTATTTATTTTCAATATTGAAAATGGTGAAAACCCGAAAAGCGTGTATAATTTGTGGTATTTCGCAAAATGATAATCTAACCTATCACCGGTAAGTCATTCACTTCATTGGCGTAGAATTAGCAATTTCAATTAAATTTATTACAAATAAGAAAATCAAATTAATAATGAAATACATATTATATATAAACTAGGAGCTAAAAGTAAAAAGTTTCTTTTAAATAGTTTTCTTTTTCATTTAATTAAAAGAATTATTTTTAATGTGTGTAAATTATTTAACTAACATTTATATATTACGGTGATACTCTAACCAATTACACGCCACTGTACGGCTGTGTTTACCTACACCTCTAGATGTCAATTTTATTTTCCATCTCTCTCAATTATAGGTTCATTGCTATTGAACACAAACTGTGTGTTATTGTGTTGTTGTGGCACCTCTATGTTTACTTATTACTCTGAGGCCAGCACAATCTCCGGACCTTAATTCTATTGAGCATGTATTGGAATATGCTGTAACGTAGAATCACTCCAAATATGGCTAACATTTATTCATCGGTTTAATTTCGAGAGCAAAGTAATATTAAAAATCTTATTTTGACTATGAACCAAAGACGTAGAGCAGTAATAAACGAACATGGAGGTTAGACTTTGTATTGACTTTGATTTTTCAGTAGGGCTTCACACGAGACGAGATAAGGCGAGACATTCAAAAATCTCGCCTCGGTCTCATCAATTCGGAAAAAAATAAGTCTCGTTTAAGTCTCGGTCTCGTCTACCAGTTGTCTCGTCTCGTCTCGCTAAATATTATCATATTCGTTAGAGTGGACGTTCTCTATGATTTATAATTTTATACAAGTCTTATAAAAAAGGACGAGTTAAATATAAGAAGAGTTCACAGTACGAATGTATTACGGAAAGTAAAGGATTCTTTCAGGGATCCAATTCTCGACTTTACTAGAAAATATTCCATTAGAAAAAAATTCCATTACTATTTTCCAATAAAAATTTTCCTACGTATTCTCGACTCAAACTGGAATATAGATTCCCAAGGGGATGTCTTTACGCGTATGTCGATGATATGGTTGTAGGACGAAAGGAAAGTAACCAATGGTAATCGAGTATTTTGAGTATTTTTATTGTTTTCATATTGGTAGGATAAATTTTTATTTGACGTTACATAAAATCTTTGGTCTTTTATCTTTATATTTAAGGTGTAGATTTATATATTTATTATTATCAGTTACCTGTAACCTAATAATACATGAATTAATTTATTTTTCTGGTTTAGTTACCTTGTGTTATAATCATGACTTCGAAAAAAAAGTCATTTAAGTAAAATTCAAATAAAAACATTAATTTCAATAATGGAAAATGACGAGGAATTAAGAAAAAGTAAATTTTCTAGCACATTTACTTTTAAGGAATCACAATTATTTCTAACTGGTTTAGAAGAATTAGTTCATCCATTTTTCGAATTTCTCAAAAATAGAATAAACAAATATTTAAAAACTGTAACAAAACACAAAACTAATCTTTTAAAATACGTAACCAAAACTAAATAAACTTGAATTCGCCAAATTAAAAAGGTTAGATTAAGACTGCGCAAGATCTGTGTTTGTCATTATCAATGGAAAAGTACTTTTCCTACATAATGAGCATGGGAATATATCCCCACGATTTTTGATGGAAAAAAATCCCATGAAATACGTCGAGAATAGGTAAAACAATTTTCCATAGGGATATTTCGCATTTCCCCATAGGAATAATTTCGAGAATTGAGTCCCAGGTAGAAAATTTCAGGTCGAAAATATCTGATAGATACACATGTACGACCGAGAATTAGTTTAATTTATCCTTCAAAAAACGTAACTATGATTCAACTCCTTCATGAAAAATAACAGTCAGAAAATTTAAAAATAAAAACACAAAAGAGAGTAGAGATTTTTCACGTGTCTACTTTCTAGGCGTTAAATAAAATGTCGATTTTATGAGTAAATAGAAGTTTTAACTATTGAATTAGAATTTTAAGTTTTTTTTTCAAATTTGAAATAAAATATTTCACAGATGTTAAATAGATTTTATATTTTGTTATTTTGTAAAAAGTATTATTTATCAATGTAGACTTTCTTATTTTTCTAAGAAAAATGTCATGAAAAAAATTTTTACGAGACTATAAACAGAACTCTCGGGGTGCACCATACGTGGCCTCGGTCTCGTATCGTCTCGCTTTTTCGAGACGAGACGAGAAAAATATCGCTCTCGCGTAAAGCCCTATTTTTCAGTTTTTGGAAATATTAGACAAAGATCTTAAAGTTAGTTATATAAAATTATTTTTGTTTTATTAGATTTCACATTTGTTAAAGAAAATATTTTGATATATGTAGGTAAGAATAAACTTCAATCAATATTAAATTAAGTTTTTTTTCCTAAATTAACTCAAGAAAAACTGACGTTGATTTTTAAAAAAATCTCTAGACTTTTCCGATGTGTGCATTAATTTGTTTTATTCCTTTTTTTAGGTACCCGCTCTCATTTTTACTACTCAAGGTACAAATGAAGATTGGCAATACAAAACTGAACCATCACCGACATCATGTTTAGGTTTTAAAAATGGGCAATGTAATTGGCCGAGAGGAAAAGCCTTAGGTGGCAGTAGTGTTCTCAACGTTATGTTATACATAAAAGGTAACAAAAGAGATTACGATCGATGGGAACAGTTGGGTAATCCTGGTTGGAATTGGGAAAACGTAAGGCATCATTTTAAACAATTAGAAAATATGCAACATCCGAATGTTAGCGACCAATATGGACGCCATGGATCTATGGTACTGACTAAATATAGTATAGGTAAACAATACATAATTTCTTTATCGTATTACACGACTCTACAAAAAAATTTTCGTTCTTTATCCTAAAGTTTATACTATTATTTTCCAGTTAGTTATGCACAAAAACGAAAAGAAAATACCTTTTTTTGGTATAAAGTTTGCTTTTGTGATAGTTATAATAATAATAATACTCATTTTTCAATTTTTTCATAAATTTTAATTGATTTTAATATTTTTAAAAAGACCGCGCGGTGAGAGTGGGGTATTAACGTTTACACTGTGCCACTAGATGGCAGCCGACTGATAAACAACCATCAGGTGTTATTTACAAGCCCAGAATAACTTAAAATGTCGTCACGAAAGTGCAAATACGATGCTGATGCATTTTGTTTTATATGTGGTCAATTTATTAAAGTTCGAGACGTGAAATATGAACTAAAGACATCTCACGTTCTCTGTGAAGCCTATGAAGCATATTTTGACTGTCCTGTACGGAATCAAGATAAGCCATGGGCTCCACATGTTGCTTGTAGTTATTGTAAAAGGTGTTTGGAAGGTAAGCAATTTTTATTTAATTAAGCGATGAATCCAAAATAAATAGACATATTAATTTTTATTTTTATATTTTTAGGTTGGTATCGAGGTGAGAAAAGGTCTATGAAATTTGCAATACCAAGGATTTGGCGAGAACCAAAAGACCATATTACTGACTGCTACTTTTGTATGGTGAATCCGAGTAAAAGACGTAGAGGTAAAAATGCAAAACCTATTGAATATCCTGACCTCGAATCTTCTTCTGCTCCAATTGCTCACGACCTGACACGACCAGTACCTGAGCCACCAAAAAAATTATCGCAGAAAAGTAGTTTCATCTTTTAGTTCTTATAAAAGTAATTCCGATAAGGAGTTTTTGCCTACACCTGAACAACCAATACACTATCTCATTACTTCATAAGATTTTAACGATCTAATTAGAGATTTAAATTTGCCAAAAAATAAAGCAGAGCTTCTAGGATCTAGGTTAAAACAGTGGAATTTGCTTGATGATGTTAAGATCACGGATCAACGGACTAGGCATGAAATGTTTGCACCCTTTTTACGAAGGAAGATGGACTTTGTTTTTGTAATGACATTAAAGGTATGTTTAAAGCAATTGGGATACCCTATGTCCCTAGCGAATGGCGTTTAT
Organism: Ophraella communa; assembly: GCA_035357415.1. Taxonomy (NCBI): domain Eukaryota; kingdom Metazoa; phylum Arthropoda; class Insecta; order Coleoptera; family Chrysomelidae; genus Ophraella; species Ophraella communa. The sequence continues at coordinate 83,912 of CM068980.1, read as the reverse complement.
TCATTGACAGTACTACAAAAAGTTTAAAAGCAGTTTTATTGCACAACGGAAATAAATTTCCATCTCTTCCAATTGCTCACTCAGTATATCTTAAAGAAAATTATGAAAGTGTCAAAATTTTGCTTGAATCTGTAAAGTATCGTGAGTATAACAGGGTGGATATACAAAGTATCCGTGTTATTTGTGCTTGTGGGATAGCAGAGCGGATTCTAAACACTATATTCAACGGTCATGGCCTGTAAGAACAGAATTGTGTGTCGGAAAACAGAACGTCAAATTTGAGCCGATTGTTGAAGCGGAAGAAGTGTTAATGTCGCCTTTGCACATTAAGTTAGGGTTGATGAAACAATTTGTTAAAAAACTAGATGAAACTTCAGAAGCTTTTGGATACTTAAAAAAAATTTTCCGAAGTTATCGGAAGCAAAGGTTAAAGCTGGGGTTTTTGTTGGTCAGAGACAGACAGATTTTCGCCGATGAAAAATTTCCAACGTTGCTGAATCGTACTTAAAAAGCAAGTTGGAACAGTTTTAAAGCAGTAGTTTCTGGATTTTTAGGAAATAATAAAGCTGAAAACTACGAAAAGTTGGTTGAGGATATGCTTACAAATTTTAAGGCCATGGGCTGCAGGATTTCATTAACAGTACATATGCTGCATGCTCATTTGGATAAATTTAAAAACAATATGGGGGCCTATTCCGAAGAGCAAGGAGAACGTTTTCATCAGGACATCATGAATTTTGAACAACGCTATGAAGGCTAATACAATGAAAACATGATGGGCGACTATATTTGGGGTTTATTGAGAGAAAGTAGCTATGAACATAAAAGAAAAAGTAAAAGTGTGCACTTTCAAGTTATTTTCCACTTTTCTGTAAGCTAATTTGATAGTAAAACTTAATAAAAACAATAAACATTTTTATTTCAATAGTTTTATTTTCAATCAAAAATTAAAATCCGAGATTTTAAAAATTTCGTTCAACCAGTCGTCTAAGCACAAAAGCAAAGTTTTTCATGCCATATATTTTTTTACGTCTTATTACGACCTAAACTACCGAAATTTAATGCTTTGCAATCAAAGTCAAATTTCATGTTGACCTGTGTTATGCGTCTTCTGGTCATATCAAGCGATTATCAATCCCATAGTCACCTGTGTTTCACTTGTGTGATGGCCAAAAATTCGACTAAGCTGTTCTAAAGAAGATACTGGGTCTTCCACTGCTGCAACATTGCATTATTTGTTTATTTATTTATTTTTAACCAAACAGGCCTGGAGGCCTTATTACATGGTTAATAATCTACAATACACACTTGCATTTAATAATTATTAGCATGCCTATATTTCATCCCAAACCTATATAATTTAAATCCCATCCTATCATTGTACGAACTGCAGAGGCTTAAAATCAGTTCACAAGTTTCAAATTTTATATAGAATTATTTAAAATATGGCTTAATATGCGATTATAAAAAACTTTTTCAGACAAACTTCACTCAATGTCAACGAGCCAATTATAATTATTTATTAATTTCATAATCATTATAAGAGGATCTCTAACTATTAGAAATACATTCAGTATATAAAAAATTAAAATAGAATGTGTGCGCCGTCTAGGAACATTGAATGTCACTAAAGAAAGAATTTCGGGGCTATTAATTTTTCCATTGATAACTTTGTGCAACAACATAACAGCGGATATAGTTCTTCTTTGATCTAGTGATAATATTTTAAATTGATTCCTAAGATGGCTTGTCCTGACTGTATTATAGTCGGGCCAGATATGATATTTCTTATAATACAGATATCTAAGGAATTTATTCTGAACCCTTTCCACCATTTCCAATGAAGTTGCATACTCAGAAAACCAAAGAATTGATGCAAATTTTAGTTTAGGTCTTTAAAGTTTCTGGTTTGTCTTATAACATATCCCAACATTTTATTGGCAACAGAAACAATATATTTTAAATGTGTGGCATAAGAAAAAACATCATTATATAAAACACCCAGATTTTTAACTTCTGTATACCTTGTCAAGAAATCTCTTCCCGTCTCATAGTCGAACAAAATGGGTTCCTTAGAACGAGTTATACTATACTCCATTCGTAAACAATATGGATATCTTTTTGCAGCATAACACAATCCTTGACTGTGCTTATACTTAAGTAAATTTTAAGATCATCTGCAAACAAGAAACACGCAGCATATTTAAGTACGGATGAAAGATTGGATCCTTGAGGAACTCCAGAATTTGCATGATATTTCCCAGATACATTTCCGTTATGACTAACTAAAAACTTTCTGTCTTCTAAATAATTTTTTATTAATTCCAAAAAGTGTTGGGACAATCCAAATGTAGATAATTTTGTCAAGGGCACATCGTGATTTACACTATCAAATGCTTTCAGAAAGGCTGCAGCTGAAGCCTTACTACGACTGCAACAGACACAAAATTTAACACCTGGTAATTTAGTTGGTTATCTAAGGGTTCTGGATCCAATATCCCCAACAATTTTTAATTGCACAAAAGATTATGAATGATCGCATATGCATATGCTGACGACCTCACAACTGTAGTCAAAACAAAAAAAGGCTTAATAAAATAGAGAAACTGGAAAAGAGGCACAAAAACTCGGATTACAAATAAATGAAAATAAGACAATATATTTGCGAGTGGGAAAAGAAAATCAAAATGAGAATCGACATTCAAAAGTAAAAAATTATAAGTATGAAAGAGTATCAACCTTCAGCTATTTAGGAATATTTACAGGACAAATTGAAAAAGAAAAAATAAAAGAAATAATTTTAAAAGGGAATCAAGCCTTCGGCATTAATAAAAAGTTACTATAATATAAAACAATTACCAAAAAAATTAAAATTACAAATTTAAAAACCCTAATCAGACCAGTTACTACTTATGCTCTATACTCCGGGTCACAGTTATTATGCAGTGTGGCCGGCATAGGCCAATGTAAATCTTATGGGCGAATATTCAACACTGTTGCCGCTTTGGGTACCTTGGTTTCCTTTAAACGCGTAAAATTTATCTAAAAGCATAATTATAAATATTCTTAATTACTCACTAAACGATTTTCAAATAAATATTTTAGTCAACATTTAAATCATAATAGTAACACAATGGCAAGTTATATTCCCGCGCCAGTTGGAACCAAATTCGAAGAACATGCCGATATGGCAACGCCGTCGTCCATAAACGTAATGCTGCATAATAACTGCGACCCGTCCTATAGAAACAAAAATTATTAATACAAAGACGACCTAAAAATATTGGAAAAGAAAATATTAAGATCAATACTTGAGCCAAATATACTCGTAACAAGGGATGCAGAAATAAGTCTAAGAAAATATAGAGAAATAGAAAAAGAATTAGGGGGAGAAAATATAGTCTGATACATAAAAGTAAGAAGGCTCCAATGGATAGGCCATATTATGAGAAAAGCACCAACAGAATCCCTAAAGAAAATGACCTGGATACCTTTGAAGACTAGAACAAGAGGAAAACTGATAAATATATGGTGGGATCAAGTGGAAGAAGATGTAAAACTGTTGAGGATTAAAGAATGGAAAATCCTATGCAGAGACAGAAAAAAAATGGAAAATCTTAATGGAATAGGCCAGGAAATATAAAAGATTGTAGACTAACTGTTACAAGAGAAGTAATCCACCAAGTTAAATGGATTGAAGAAAGCGTTTCGCGCTAGCCATAATCACTCGGGATTAAATGGCATTGATAATAAAGTGATAAAGTATGGAAAAATATTTCCTGTAAGTATATTTTGTACCACTTTAAATAGGTAATATTTTTATTTCAAAGATGAACAATGATTACTCATAAATAATAATAATTGAATAATTTTAAAATTTAAAACATTAAAACACATATTTACCAACAATAATTAATACTTAGTATTAATAATTAATACTAATACAACTATTAATACTAATACAACTATTAATACTAATACAACTATTAATACTAATAAAATCATGTTTATTAATAGAATTATGCCTTGTTTATGTAATTAGCATGTAAGAGCAACTAATCATTAAATTTTACAACAAAAAAGTGAGAAAATAACTTAAAATTAACAGCAACAAGATTTATTGCATAAACGTCAATATCAGTACGGACAATTAGCCAATTCTTATCGTAAATAAATTTAATATGGCAAGTTATTAATATTTTATAATATTTATGTTTTAAAAAATGATAAATTTAATTAAGAACATAAAACAAATAATTTCAAAAATTTTTGGAAAAATTAACACCAGATTAATGAGTTGAATGACACTTGAAACAGCTGTGTTATAGCTGTTGTTGGGGGCCAGACATTCATATCAGCCTCAACATCGGGTTAAGCCACTAATTACTCTTCCCACCTTAGAATGGACTACTTAAACTGGTTCAATCACTGATTTTTGGAATCGTAGACATCAATCAAGACCACATTACGAGCAAACTCGTATTAACGAGTGTACAAACGAAGATCAAAATATAAAAATAACTTAATATAAAACCACCGGCTTCAAATACCGGAAATATGTTTGATTCTTAGAATATAAAAACGAAGGAAGGAACGTTATATATTGTAATAAATTAAAATTATAATGAATGTACAGATTGTATAGATATTGTTATTATTGATGTAATTATTAATTTTGTTGTTTTATAATTTGAAATTTTTATTTTTAAAGTTTTGTGGGGCTATAATTTATGTTTAAATTTGTTTCAATTTTTATTTAATCCTTTTTTAATCTAAAACACCTTAAAATTTCTTTATTTTATTGATCCTTCTGTTTGTAAAAAAATTATGTTATTAAATCTAAAATATATAATTTTATTTATCATTTATTATTAAATTTTATATATCAAAATCAATTACTTAGCATTATAGACTCATAAACTCAGTAGTCGGTTCAAATGTAAGATTTAACAATATTTTATTTATTAACTTTGTTTTCCCTAAATGAATAATATACCCTTGATCTCTTCAATGATACGGCTATGGCAGATTTTGTGCGCATCAACCCCCGCACCTAGAAACACGTGATACTTAACGGTTATTTCTGGGGTGAAAGTTGTCGAGACGCATGTCGTGTGTCTATTAATCGTTATAAAATTCTTAGTGATACAGTGTTCTCAGACCAAAATTATAAAAATTTTTGTTTAATGATATTGAAATATATTACTCACAATGTTTATAATATTTATGAAAATGATTTATTTATTTGGTAAGTTATATTTACTATTATTTTTTAAAACATTACAATATAAACACCAATAGTCCTAGATGGGGTTTAAAAATGGCGTCAGCAGTTTCCGGTTTGTCAGTGGCGTATCAATTTTAATTTATGATAAAATGTTGTATCAATTTCAAAAATAAAAATACTGATTTAAGAAAGTTTAATACATACGTAATACATTTTGTAATCCATATTTCCATATACACTTTTATTAAATACACATATAAAAATTACATAGCTGAGCATATTCAGTAAATCACTTACGTAAATAAATTGCATATATGTACGTCTCTGAATTCTCTGAATTCAGTACTGTCTCAAATGTCAAAAAAACCGTCAATAACTTAGAACAAAAAGAAACAGGAAGGAGTATATGCAAAATGACCTTGAGTCCAGAAAGGGGCT